>CAUYPO010112228.1:0-16235 GCA_963574435.1 Cheirogaleus major
GAAAATATACTTTTGTACTGTAAACCATAAAAAACTTTTCTACTGTAAACCTATCATCAAGAAAGTGAAAAATCAACCCACAGGAGGAGAGAAAATATTTGCAGATCATATGTCTGATAAGGGTTTATTCTCTAGAACATAGAAAGAACTGTTACAACTCAACAACAAAAAGACAGACAATCCAATTAAAAATAGGCAAAGGACTTGAATAGTCATTTCTTCAAAGAAGACATACAAATGACCAAATAAGCACATGAAAAGATGTTCAAATCATTAGTCATTAGAAAAATGCAAATTAAAATTCCAGTGAGATACCATTTCATACCTACTAAGATAACTATAACAAATTTAAAAAATGGAAAATAACAAGTGTTGGTGAGGATGTAGAAAAATAGGAACCCTCATACACTGCTGGTGAGAATGTAAAATGGTGCAGTTACCCTGGAATCAGTTTGACAGTTCCTTAAAAGTTAAGCACAGGGTTACCATATGACCCAGCAATTCCATACCTAGATATATTCCCAGGAAAGATGGAAAACAGGTACTCAAACAAAAACTTGTACATGAATGTTCATAGTAGCGCTCTTCATAATTAAAAACTCAAATGTCCACCAATTGAGGAATGAAAAAATAAAATATGATGTATCCATACAATGGGGTATTATCCGGCAATAAAAAAGAATGAATGACAATTGCTACACATGGATGAACCTTGAAAGTATTATGCTCAGTGAAAGAAGCCAGACACAAAATACCACATATGTATGATTCCACTTATATGAAATGTCCAGAAAAGGCAAATCTGTAAAAACAAAAAGTAGATTAGTGGTAGCCAGAGCTGAGGGGGGAGGGAAGGGACTGGGAAATGATGACTAGGATGTAAGTGCTTTCTTCTTGAGGGGATGGAAATAATGATTGCACAACTCTGCAAATAATAAAAACCATCGAAATGTATACTTTAAATGGAGAGTTTCCCAGTATGTGAGTTATAGCTCAGTAAAGCCGTTTCAAATGAATTATGTTTATTGCTTATTGACTGTCTCTCCTACCTGGAGGGTAAGGGGCACGAGGACAGGATCCTCATCCGTCTGTTCACTCGTGTGTTCCCAGGCATGCAGAACAGTGCCTAGTGGCAATTAAATATTTGTTGTATGAATAAATACAGGAACATTTTGTGTTGAGTTTTTGATTTGCAAAAAACACAAATACCCTTCAAGTGGGCAGTGCTTTTAGCTATGATCCATTATATAAAACCTAAGTGTAAAACAATTAATTTGCTACTTTCCTCAGATGGAATTTTAATAGGAGATGGTGGAGAAAATAAGAGAACTCTGGAAGACGCCTGCCCTCGGTGGGGCAGGAGGCAGGATGGGCTGTGGTGTCCAGGGCCGGGCCTGGTGGGGATGTGCAGAATCTGCCAGCACTAGATCAGAAGGTACAGACTGGTGACCCACAAGCCAAATCCCACCTCGGAGGTGTTTTCAGGGCTCTGGCAGCACAACCTACATCTACCTGTGAACCCCAGAAAGGTGCTTATCTTCCCACCCTTGCCACTCTCACTGAGCCTGCTGCTAAGGGCGGGGTTTGTGAGCAGGAGCCTGGCTGGATTTTAGCCTCCATGTAACCCCTGGCGGGTGCCCTTGCAGAGCGGACCTGTTAAACAACCCTACACAGTGGCGCTGTGCATTTAAAACCTTTAGAATTGGATTCTGAGACAAGGATTCAAATGCATACAGCTTACGTAGGGGTGATCTTAGGAAATGCCAGTCGGGACGTAGGGGTGTGAGAGAGGGAAAGGACAGAAAGCAGTTAAGGGCTGACGATCAAACTTGTTAGCAGTGGTGCTTGATGCTGGTGGAAAGTCAGGGGAACACTGTAGAACACAGAGTTCTCAGCGTCATCCCAGCATGGGGAGGGAGCTGGGCGTTTATATACCAAGTCCTGTCAGGTACCGAGGGTTGCTCCTGGAAAACATTAAAGGTCTGGCCATTCCAGCCTGTGTGTGCAGGCAGAGAGGACTTCTAGTGCTTTCAAGAACCCCCCAGGCCCAGAGTACAATTACTGGCAGCTGGAAGTCAGCTTGCACACACTGACCTGGTAAGGTCCTAGGTACTTGGCTATGGCACCCACTGTTGCTCTTTGGTTTCCTATCTTTTAAAAATAGGGCACTTTTATGCAAAAATGTGAATTTTTGGTTTCTTGGGAGAAAAAATATGAAGACGTGGCAAAGCCGGCTGACATTCCCACTTGGCAGCAACCAGCTGGCCGTGCCCCCCTTCGCAGGTGCCTGTGTTCCAGTTGGTCACCAGCCCCTTCCCGCCTGCTGCAGGCATCATCCCTACCTCTGACAAGGCCCTGGTGGGCACTTGCATTTGTGGTTTGTGCCTGAGCCCACACAATTCCTGGCCCAAAGTGCACGGCGATGGCTGCACTGATGTGCCCTGTGAAAAATGGTATAAAGGAAAACAAGACATGAATGGATTTTTTTCATTTGCCGCAACTATGACCCACACATGCTTGACTTGTGAGAGTGTTGAAAGCTCTGGCCGGTATTTTCATTTGGCCTCCCCGAGTCTAGGAGGGGCCTGGGCTTTGATCTGGGGCCCCTTCGTGCATGAGCGGCCCTCGGATTAGCATGGCCAGGCCCGAGACTCTCGAGGACTCAGCAGACCAGCCCTCGTGTGAGGCCTCTGGTCCGGGGCTGGTCTGGGACGAAGGCGTGATTGTGTTCGCTGCTGGAGAAATCTACTGATGCTACGTGACCGGGGAGCCTGCGGAGCACAGCGTGGGAGCCACGCGGGGTCCTTGACTCACGGAGCGCGGTGCCTGTTAGTAGCCAATTGGCTATCACAGCAGTCAGCTGCTGCGGGAAGCAGTGAGAACAGATCCTTTTCATAGACTCTGCCTCACCTCCTTGCATGGAGAACCAGCAGCCATTGAGGAGCTTCGGGACAATTCTTTCAGAGTCAATCTTTTAGTCTCGGTAAATATAGAAATTGACTATGGGCCCTTTAGCTTTGGCGCTGGCCTCTCCCTTTGCAGCTCTCTCTTAGGTTGTATAGTGGCTCTGTAAGGGGTCTTTTCCTTGAACATCTCTATCTCCACATGTTCTCTCTAGCATCTCAATTTCAGGGCAGTGGGACTTCTTAGGTGGCAGCTCAGGGCTCCCAAGGAGCATGTCCCCAGGAGGAGAGAGCCAACCCTCTGCTGCTATTCATGATCTAGTGGAAGTCCTGTGGCATCACTTCCACATACTCTACCAGCCAAGGCAGTCACAAAGACCTGCCCAGGTTCCAGGGCAGGGTACACGGACTCCATCTCTTGACGGGAGAGTGGCAAGGTTCTGGAAGAGCGTATGTGAGGGGAAATAAATCTGCCACAGTCAGTCTCCTGGTCTGTAGGGTAGAGTACAAGCTCAGGGATTCTGGAAACTCTGGGGTTTGCTAGGTGACAGGGCTGCCCCTAACTTTTGCAGGGCTCAAAGCAAGAGCACAGGTGGAGGTCCACCTACCATATGTCTAAATGGTTACTATTTATAAATAAAGCAAACTAATTGTTAAATAAATATCTCATCCTGACATCTTGACAGATATTCTTCTTAATGACCTGGAAAGCTAGATTTGAATTTTAATATCTTGGATTCCTGGGAGTTTCCTAAGTGGGGTGTACCAGCTCTTAGGCCTCAACCCAAACTCTGCCTGGCTTCACTCTGCAGCTCTGTTGCATGCTGCAAGGGGCTTCAAATGGACGCATGTGGACACCCCAGCCAGCACTTCTGAGCTCTGTCCACATACACTGCAAACAGCCACTTCTTGGGCTTGGAAGTGTATACTCCAGAAGTACAGGCCATCATGGGAGGGTGGATCAGGGAAAGAGGCCCCACATGTCCTGGAGTAGGTTTGGGGCCCCCTGGGCAAGGAAACCTGAGGGTCCAGGTACTTGGGGTGTGGTCTAGAAAAGAGGAGCTGGGATCCTGGTGGGCCCTCCCTGAGCTGGTAGATTCATCACTCCATAGTGGGGGGATTGGAGTGGCAAGACAAGGGCCAGAGGGGTTCTTTGAAGTGTGTGGGAGGCCTAGGCAAGGGCCCCTTTTGTCCAGGTCCATTGGTATCCAGCTTGGTGTCTGGGCTCCTGGCCTACCTGGTTGCAGGTGTGCTGCTTCTGCCAGCCTCAGGGGAGGTTTCTTTAGGCAGATGAAGTTAGGTTCCCAAAGATAGGTTGAATGGATCACATGCATGTCTTTGGCATTTATGAAGATGATAAATATTTTGTTACTTTTGGTTCTAATAAGCAGGGAGATTGAAATGAGAGAGATTGTTGGACAGTAGTAACTGTAATTGCACAAAGCTTCCTTTAGATCTCCTAGTGATAACTTCCACTTTTTGAGCCTTTAGCATGTGCAAGGCATTCTGTAAACACTGTCCTTGCACTATTCCTTTAAACTGCACCACAACCCTAAGAGGCAAGAGTCATTATTTTCCACATTGTGCAGATGAGAAAACTGGAGCTCAGAGAGGTTAAATAATGTGCACAAGGTCACACAGCTGATGAGTAGCAATTTCAGGATTGGAACCCAGATTTCTCCAAAGCACATGCTCTTAATTGTGACAATTGACAGGAGACCTTGATATGAACCATGTTATTTTCTTCTGAATTATTAACTGGCGGGTTCCTGGGAGACTTGTCAGGAGGGTACAACATATCCCTGGGTCCGGGAAGCCACCAACTAGTTCTCCTGTATAGCTCTGTTCAGAACTTACCTTTCGTATCCAGGCTTTCCCTTTTGTGAGAAGAAGCTGCAGAGCTGGACCAGATCCCCCAATGCTTTTGTGACGTGGAAATGTGGAGCTAGGAGGGGATGGATTTTTTCTAGTTGGTTCCCTGCCAAGCCGATTCAAGACATACATAAAATTTAAGTCTTTGGTTCCCCTTACTTTTGTTTCTTTTTTGCATTTGGCTCTCCTGTGAGCAGCTTCTCATTCCATTTACTATTATCTTTGATTGAATTATGAAACCGGAAGGATTTGCAGAACTAGCCAGAGTAAATGGGTCTTGCTAATCCTGTGGTTACAGGGTCAAATCAGCAAAACACTTGGGTGCGAATTGTCCAAAGCCAATTTCATTATGGCCTCTATTTGTAAAACCTGGGTGAGAAAAATGATATTAACAAAAAGAAAAGGATCCCTTTAGCAGTTTTCCTATTTCACTTATCCCAGCCTGCTCTACGGCACACCGCAGAAAGCCAACTCTCCCCTTTGAAAGTCATCTAACTGTGCGGTGCCCAACCCTGGGGCCACGGACCGGTACCAGTCTGTGGCCTGTTAGGAATCAGACTGCACGGCAGGAGGTGAGTGGTGGAAGAGCGAGCGAAGCTTCATCGCTGGCGTCACTGGCTGAGCATCCCAACCTGTCAGATCAGCGGGGGCATTAGATTCTCACAGGAGCACGAACCCTGCTGTAAACTGCCCACGCGAGGGATCTAGGTTGCAGGCTCCTTATGAGACTCTAATGCCTGATGATCTCAGGTGGAGCTGAGGCTGGGATGCTAGCACTAGGGAGCATCTGCGAAATCATCCTGAAACCATCCCCCCCAGCTCCCCAAGTCCGTGGAATAATTGTCTTCCATGAAACCAGTCCCTGATGCCAAAAAGGTTGGTGGCTGCTGCTCTAACTCTCTGAATCTAGCTTGCCCATCTGGAACCATTATTCAATCTTGCAAATGTTCTTGTTGCTTTAGCAAGTCAGGTTCAAGGCAAAGGCTCTGCCTCCAACAAACAGAGTTCCTGGGCCATATTCCATCTTGTTGTTGCTTAGAAAATATACAGATGCATGTTTACATATGTTTGAGTGGGAAATGTGTGTTACTACCCGGCATTGCTATACAGAGTAGAAGCAAATAAGTCCATATTGTGAATTGCAGAATTGTTCCCATTTTTTTTTACCCCTCCCTGTGTTTATGTCCTTTTCCTTCTGATGACAGGTGGAGAATATTTTCCTGCCTCAATGATGTTGGGTCTGCCCCTGTGACTTGCTTTGGCCAATGAGATGTTAATGAAGATGATGCAAGCAACAACTGGAAATGTACTTGTGGGATTGAGTCTGTCCTCTTGGGCTTCTATTGCCATTGTGAGAACATGTCCCAGATAGGGTTAGGGTTGAGAGGAATAGACCAGAACCAAACCTGCAGCCTGGAGTCAAGCCCAGCAGAAAGCCTAGCCAAGATGAGCCAAACCCCAGCCAGCCATGCATGTGCTAGCTGGGAAGAAATATTTATTGTTGTGGGCACTGATTTTTGGGTGTTTTGTTTTGCAGCAATATTGTTGCAAATGTTAACTGATATCATTCATTAGAGATGAGTTAAATTCACAACATTTATTCTGTTGGCGCAACTCAACCCATCCCAGTGCTCTATAAGGCAACCTTGAGGAGTCTCCAGGTGACCCAAGTGCATCTACAACAAGAGAGTTCTTCTTGCAGAACCTCAAATGATGAAATATGATCCTATAGAATTTACGGATACCTTCTAAGGCTGAACAGTGGCCATCTAAGAATGTCTGCTTGGCAGGGAGGGGAGGGAGTGAAATGTAGCAGTTGTGAATAGGACTGTGAAGTTCATGGCTGAGGTAAAATCATGAAATAAATATTGAGAGAGAGAGAAAAGAAACATTGTACATTATATTCTTCAAGATCAAATTTCTCAACTCTCCTTTCTGGGAAGTGAGTGAATGGCTTGAGTGTGTATAAGAGGGGACTGTTTCCTTGATTGATTCTTTTGCCTTTCTGGCTGGGGTTTGTTAGGAAGGATGACTTCTTTTGTAAACTGGCATTTTAATGACCTCCTGAAGCCACCCTGTGACAGTACGTTTGGCCTCTGTTCTTGGACCTTTAGTTTTCCTTCTGCATATACTCTCCAGGTGATTCCATTCAGTCCCATGGCTGCAGATCCCAGCTCCATCCTGATGGACTGAAAACATGCCCATCTCCAGCCAGGGCTTCCCCTCAATTCCAATCTCTTACATCCAATTGTCAATGGGAGGACTTCAGTTGTAACGTGTAATTGAGATGTCACACATGTGCAATATACTGTGTGTACATATATATTATATTGTAATCATATTGTAATATATAGTTACAAGATAATATATTGAGATGTATAAAATTTCGATATATATTATACATCTCAAGATACTGTAGATCTTCAGTTGAGATGTATAATAGTCATGTCTAAAATAGAACTGATATTCATCCCCTCAAAATAATTTCTCCCCCTCTTTCCATGTTGATGAATAGAAACTCCATCTTTCCAGTTTCTCAGGTGAAAAACCATGGAGTCATTTTGACTTCTCCCATTCTTTCACTCCATATGTTCAATCTGTCAGCAAATCATGCGATCTCCATTGGATCCATCTCCAGAATGCAGCCAGCTCTCACTGCCAGCAAGGCCACTTGTGAGCACGGGCCACCATATCTCCCCTGGATTTTTCAGTAGCTGCCTAACAGACCTCCCTGCTTAAACTTGGCCCTCTTCATCTACTCTTCACACAGTGGCCAGCACGGTGCTGTTAGAATGCCAATTAAAAATGCCACAACCATGCCTCCCACTTCACTCACAGTTGGAGGCAAAATTCCTACCCTGCCATGTACAAGGTCCCACGTGCTCTCTGCCTTCAGTTCCTTCTGTCTCTCCCCTGCCCGCATCCCTCAGCCCCCTGGTTTCCTCGTTCTCCAGGAGCGCGCCTATGTGTCTTCCCACAGCTATTCGTGCCGCCTGAAACGGCACGAACGTGCCTTCCTTCCCCAAAGCGTCAGGGTGGCTCACTCTCTTCTTCTTTCAGGTCTGCACTCAAATCTGTCCTCAGTGTGGAAGGTGCTCATGAACCTTTTCAAATGAACACATACGCTGGATTGCTCAAGGAAGGAGTATCCTGGTTAATCCTCGCCCCTGCCCTGCTTGCTGCTGGAGAACCGCACCAGACCTCCCGCGCACACAGCCCTCCCACTCCCAGGCCGCCCGTGCTCAGCTCTCCCTCTGCAGCGCCTCGCTTCACTCTCCAACCACCTCAGGAGGCAGATGCGGGTACCCCAAAGCTGGGTGAGGAGCAAGTGCTGAGTTCTGGGCACAGGAACAACCTGGAAGCATTTCGCTGTAGGTGGGGAGACACATAGTGTGCTTACAAAGCAGCACACCTCTGGAGCCAGCGGGTCCCCCAAAGTCTGCCTTGAAAGACGGGGTGGAGTTTGTGTTTTGAATTCTCCTCACGTGGATCAGGGTCCCATCGGATTTCTTGTCGAGGTTTCCAATCAGGTTTGGGTTAAGAAAAGGAGACAGCGGCAAAGAAATGGCCCCTCTAATCAGCGTGCATGTGACAGTCAGTGGCGAAGGGAATTTTTTCCTTTTCCCAACTTGTTCAAAGAGACAGAAGACTTGAAATGACAGCCATGGGCCAAATCCAGTCACGAACATGTTTTGCTTGGCTCATACTGGGTTTTTAGAAAAATCTGAAGTTTTGTAATGTCCTAAATATCCAGAAGATCTAACAATTGTAGTCCACACTCCCGTGTGGCACCTGTCAGTGCCACCCCATTTAGATGAAGTCATTTTACTCACTTTACTTGGCCCCCACCAGTTGCCCCCTTTTTTTGGATATAGGGCCTTGCTCTGACATCCAGACTGGAGTGCCCTAGTGGCATGATGGTAGCTCACTGTAATCTCTAACTCCTGGGCTCAAGCGATCCTCTGCCTCAGCCTCCTGAGTAGCGGGGACTACTAGCACATGCCACCCACACCACCTGTTCAATGAAAACAATTTTTTTTTGTAGAGACATGGTCTTGCTGTGTTGCCCAGGCTGGTCTCAAGTGATCCTCACGCCTCAGCCTCCCAAAATGCTGGGATTACAGGCATGAGCCACTGCGCCTGGCCCACAGGTTGGCTTTATATATTGATATTAACTTCCTTGTCCCAGGAGAGTTTGAATTTGCCACTCCTAAAATAAAGTCATCTTTTATTTCAAGAAGTAAGCACAGGAAGCTGAAAATTAAAAGAGTTGCTTCATAGCACAAATAAATTGTTCAGTAGGCCAAGGGCTACAAACCTGAGAAAAATGCCTCAGTAGAATCTATGCAAGAATTAAAAAAAAAAAGTCCCCTGTACTGGGTTGGGTTTCCTAGAAGCAGAGTGAGCCAAGGATTCCTGTGCAAAAGATTGTCGCAGGATCAGTCAGAGAAGGAGTGAGCAAGGGTGTTGCCTCTGTCTGACCACCATATGGGGGGTCTGGAACTTGAATTGCACCACAGCCCTGGTTCCACATTAGGGCAGAGCCCCCTTCCTACTCCCAGGTCATTCTCTAGAGAGGTAGCTGGTGGGGAAACACCCAGGGCAAGGGGGCTCCCATTCAGGCTGGAGAGAACAAGGCTGTGAGCTGTCAGCAGCAGTGTGTGTGTGTGTGTGTGTGTGTGTGTGTACCTGCTTGATAAACAAGATCGAGTGCACATCACCAGTAGTTCCTATACCTCCTACCACCACTTACAAAAGAAATGAATGCTTATTATTAGAGAATTCATAAATATAAGCTTAAGGAAAATCATTGCCCCACAATGTAGAAATATGAATCATTTATATTTATACACTGGATTATCTTTTCTTCTTCAACTCTGAATTAAATTAACTTAGCCCTCATTGCCCAAACTGTGGGAAGTCCAATGCCCTTCCCAATATCTCTGGACATTCTCCAGCAGGAAGAGGGTGGGTAATTGACCAAAAGCTTCCCCTGCTGGGCTCTGAAATGGATCAATGAATGGCAGCGGTCGCCCGAGGTCATGCTTCCCACAGGCGGCTCCCAGCTAATGTCTCAGTGGCCCACCTGTCCTTAGAGACAGGGGCTGCTCAAGAGCCGACTTTGGCTTGGGAACTCCGGGGGCCTTGCCTAGCCTCCCTCCACTGCAGGGTGTTAGGACGCTTCTACTCCACCCTCTTTGCTTCTCTCCTTCCTAGTCAGCCCGGCATTGCCTCCAGGGCTCTCCCAGCTTCCTCTAGTTCTCCACCTACTTTCCGTCCAGCCGTTTCCCCTCATAAAATCCTTCCATGTTTCATCCTGTGATTCTCAGACCTGGACTGACCCAGGTGCTCACATTCTCCGAGGGCTGCCTGCTGCTCCCGATACCCTGTGCAGTTCCCTCTGGGCAGCCCGACCTGCCCCAGCTGGAGCGCTCTGGGCGCAGCGGCTGGAGTCTCCAAAGGCGGGAAAGAAAGCAGAGGGAGAGACCCCAAAGGCACATTTGGCTGCTTGACAATGTTCCCTGGGCCGTACTTTTTACAGGACCCCTCTCTCAGGTGCTGGATCCTGGGCCACCCCGAAGCCCACCTAGGAGCCAGAGAAGGGCAGGTCCAGAAACCAGTGAGCTCTACCGCCTGTCAGAATGGGGAGGCCATGACCCTGACCCCACGGATCTTATCTCTTCTGTTGTGCGCTGGCTCTTTCTCCACCTTGTGCTGCCTAAGACTTGACGTCATGGTCACCTTTTCCATGTCTCCACAGGAGCTACTCCCCAGCTTTCTGGTTTTGGCACTGTGTTTTGGTTCCCGTTCCCCCCTGTAGCCTGTGCTGTGTGTGCCCCAAAGGCCGCTTAGTGCAAACACCGGTGAGAGCTTTTCTGGTCTTGGAAGATGCTTGTCCTGAGCTCGGGGCCAGACACAAGTGCTGTAAAGTTAATATTCCAGAAGTAGCTCTCACTGACGATGGGCAAGGTGGTGCATAAATGCCCCAGCTTCTTGCCTCTTGGTTGGGGTAACTCTGAGGGGTGCTTTGCACTGTCTCCAGAGTTCCCATGGTACTCTGGTGGCTCTTGGGAGTAACTGGCTTGGAAATGCTCTTTTCATAGTCTCTCCTTCTGTCTTCCCACTCCACACTGGTATTTCGGAATTTCCTCCCAAGTAAGGCATTAATAGTAGTGCTGGGATGCTCATGTGAAGGTCTGCTTCAGGGGTCCGGGGCAGGCCACCTCCCCTTGCTCACGGCTGCTCTGTCGAGATCTCTGTATGGTGTGAGCCCTGGGGACAGGGTGGGAGAGAGGTGTCCGGCTATGTGGAGCTGCAGGTCCCTGGCGTGCTTGCTGGGAACCCTGCCATTCTCAGACCTTGGCTAACTCTGCATTCCGCCGAGCTCCTGAGGAGGAGCCCGATCTCTTTGCAGGTCCTCCCCAAGGATCTAGACACAGGCATTGCAGAGGGGGATTATTTTGTTTGGCCTGCAACTTTTAGAACTTGAATTAGTTGCCAAAACAGGAAGAGTTCACACAAAAATCTACATTTGTGTCCTGTTTGGAAGCTCTGGGAGATGCGGCTGGCGGTGCTGGTGGCATCCCCATCCTCACGCCGGCAGCCAGCCCCAACCGAGCAGCCGCCCCCCCTTCAGACGGGTGTGTGTGTCTTGGGTCCTGTGCTTGAATCACTGGGACTTAGGACTGGGGCAAAGGCATCTGCCAGTGTGCTAAACCACCTGTAGAGAACGGTGATGGGACGTGACTACTGCTGCTGCCTGGCCTGGGTTGGGCGCTGGGTGGCTGGCCACACTTGGGGAGGAACGAAGAGTCTTCCCAGTGCAGGTCTGATGGTCAGTGCCTAATTTCAGAGCCCATGCTTTCCTCCCAGGACAAAGTCAAAAAGGCCAATAAGCCCCTGAATTTGCAGCTTCGAGTCCAACAGTTCTAGACCCCTGGTCCTACTTTTAAAAAATACCAAGATTTGGGTCCCACCCCCAGGAATTCCAGTTTGACTGGCCTGGGGCTGGCCAGGGCAGCACTAAGAGTGCTAGTCGGTGTGCCCTGGAGCTGCCTTGCTGGTGCCCTGCATCTCTCCGTAGCCTGCAATCTGCCAGGGGAGGAGCGTTTGTATCACAGAACACAGAGCCCCTCCCACCCCCACCCACCAGAGAGCCTGTTGTTAAACACTTCCCAGCACACCACCGAAGAGCCCCGTGTCATTCTAATGGGAACCATGACCTGAGCTGTTCCCTTAGCAGGGGTCAATGTCCCTGATGTGGGATTTGTTGCTGACTTTGGGGTAGAGGTCTCTATATGCAGAGGCATTAGGTCCAAGCTGGGGGGTGGGTGTTGAGTCTTTAACTCAGCTTTGAAGGTGGAATCTCCCTCCACATATTCACTGTGTGACCTTGGATGAGATGTCCTCATCCGAAGGCCTCCAGCTTCCTGCCTGTTCAGTAGGAACAGTAGCGTCCACCTCACGGGGCAGTTGTGAGAATGAAATGAAGTACCACAAACTGATCATCTGCCACAGCGCGTGCCGTAGAGACGGGCTTGATAAATGTCGTTTTTCTTTCCCTCTGTCTGAAAGGGCTATAAAGTGCACAACGTTGTTTCCAAGAGTCCCCTTCCAGGAGCCGTTTCTTGAATGACCGTTGACTGACTCGGAGCCTGTGTCAGGGACAGTCCGCATGAAGGAGGCTGGGAGGAACCACAATGCACCGGTTCTGCGGTTGCTGGGCCTGGGCCCCGGGGGTGCTGGAGTTAATTTTTCAACTGGAAATGACTCTTCCAACTACGACTGCTTTCCTTGATACAGGAAAACCAGGGGCTGTTGGCCATTGAAAGGAAAAAGAGCTACATTAATTACAGTCTCACCCATGACAATTTACTCTGACTAAAATCTTGCCACTCACCGTTTCATATTATCTCTTTTAACCTGAAAAGCAGCTCTTTTGCTCCCTTTCTAACCCAGACCCAGTATTTAGCAGGGTAATGGGATTTATGATTTTGTTTACAGCAGTCTCCGTGGCGATTTACCATAAAAGATCAGTTGCTTGGCAACTTGGCATTGTGGCGCTGCAGTGGAGGGTGGAATTTTTTGTCTCTCTGAATCGAGGGCTTAAGGAATAATGAAAACTTCTGCTCATACTTCTCATGAATGCTTTTATTTTCAAAGTCAACCAAATGTTTTTTCAGGAAAGACTAATGCACTTTTCTTCAAGCGATACACCGTAAAATGTTTCTCCAAGATTATCCTGTCTCTGTGCGGAGGACAACCAGCCCTAGACGTTTTTATTCTCTCCTTGCTGTTGCAAAATTCGGTTTGAGCAACTCTGGGACCATCATAATGGAGTGGGTCTCTTTCGTTTACTGGCATTTTCTGCACTCATTAGCAAATGCCTTTTTTATTTTTTTAATGAGCTGCTATACACTCTGAATCATTCTCATCGTAGAAACCAGTTTCGTTTGGTTAGCAGTTGGTTTACCACGATCCCTTTGATGATGGGGTCAATGTTAGCAGAGGCCTGGAGGGCACAAAACAGGACCCCAGTTTTCCTCTGAGGTTCCCTATTGACTATAGGCGTTTCTACCAATGATCAAAGGGCCTGTTTTAAAACATGCACATGCCCTTTCCTGACCTCTTTCTCAACATGGGTACACACGAAGGGGAAGAGAAGTGGACTCAGACAGATATGCACGGACACGGCCCGTGCTGGTGTTGTGGAGGCTACGGCGAGAAGAATGATGATGATGACAGTAGCTAATTGAACACTTACCATGAGCTTTATCTATATTATCTTCCTTAATTCTTGCACAACACTTAGCCACGTGTCATCAGCTGGGGGGCCGGTCATAGCCGCTGGAGCAGTCGAGGCAGCCCCGCTCGATGCCTCCCCACCAGGCCCTTTACTAAATTCTCCCCACAGCTCTCCTATCAAGTGCAACTCGGCTGAGCATCCTCAAACTGCCCTGGTCGCGGGCCTAGCGATACTCCACTCTCACCTGGGGCCAAACGTAAAGACTTTTTTGAATCCGTATTAGGTGTGCTGATAATCTACTTGATACTATTGGGTGTAAAGCAGTGACTGTGAGTATCTTAAAGCATGTTAGGCGGTGAGGCCTGGGAACCGGGAACACCACCTGGAGGCCTTGTCAGCACGCAGAGTCCCCAGCCGCGCCCCAGAGACTCTGACTCAGCAGGTCTGGAGCGAGGCCCGTGAATTTCTATTTCTGACAAACACCCAGATGGTGCACTGGCCCCGCAGACCCCGTGAGCAGCACCACTGTCCGTGTCAGCCTGGTCCCTTCTTTGAAGTCTGGAAGCGTCACCGTTTCATGCGTGGGATTTCACGGGGGTTCGGTAAATGTTCGATGAGGAACTTTGTGATACCCAGTTTTCCTGTTTTACTCCTTGCCAAGGACTTGGCAAAGCTTACATTTGTGGAGTGTTTTCAATTTACATGCGTTGTGTTACATGTGCGAAGTGGTTTATAATTTACATACATCATGTTATTTGGCTCTGTGGGGTATCGCTTTGCCCATTTCCCAAATTAAGAAATGGAGGCTGAGCTGATGACTTACCTATGTCCAAAGGGCAGCAAACAGACTATGAGCCAGGCCTGGGGCTGCTACGCCCTGCAGCCTGTTCACTCCACCATAGCTGCCTGCCTCTGTTTCCCACCATGGAGGAGCCGTCTCAGTGCAGTCGGCAGCGGACTCACGCTCTGGGAGGGAGACAGGTGGAACCCAGGTGAAAAAAAGAATCCTAAAGTAGAGGCTGAGAGTTTGAGTTCTGAACATTGAGTCAGCACCCAATTCTCCATCCATTAAATGGGGCTAACAGTATTTCAGTCCCGCAGGTTTGTGTAGAAGGTTGAATGTATGTTAACGGTTGTCCCAGAGTGAGCTGTTCCTAGTCCTCCTCGGGAGTGTGGGAAGATACCAGTGGCACCAGGACAGTGAGGCTACTGCTCATGTCGACTGTGGATGTTCCGTAGGCAAAGACAAATGTTTGTGATTTTTGTTTAACAATAAACTGCTTCTGCCACTTGCAGACATTATTTTTGATGAAATTAAATCTTGATTCTGAGGCAGTCCTTTTCATTTTGGAACATGAAAGCCCATGGTTGTAGGTCATTTTGTTTCTTTTCTTCCTTTGGCTCAAATTAAAGCACTTGAAAGGGGGTTTAGGAAATTAGTGGTTCAGCCAACTAGTGTGTTAACAAAGAAAAGTGATCACCAGAGAAAAATGATAATAGCTTCTCTTTATTAAGCACTTACTATGTCCTAATCACAGCCACCACGTGAGCAGGCTTAGGAGGTAACCCATGCGAGCTTGCGTTTGACTTCACTCGGCTCTGTGTCCAAAGTGAGCTCTCCTAACCCTGATATATCACTTCCCCCATCAAAATTCAAAATCCACCACTAACTTAAAAAAAATCTAAATCTGAGCAGGAAACAGTCTCCCCCTTTTCTTATCTAGGGTTTGGCTGTTTTCTAAACAGGTAAGTCCAGGATGCATGTTTCGTATCCTCTCAAGCTTCCTGTCCTCCAAAGCCCAGTAGTGTGACAGAGCCAAAGGCTGGGAGAAGGAGAGAGCAGGGGGAAAGGGCTGAAAGAGGGAAGAGCCAAAGGTCTGGGCCACTGATACTTCAAAGAAGGAGCCCAAACCTGGGGCACCCAAAGCCCAGCATCCTTAGCCTATTGTGCGGCTGGTTAGACACCCAAGGGTGGGCGTGTTCATGGGCTTGAAAGGTCCCTGGTGGCAGTTTGGCATTCGTTGGGCCATCCCAGTGCAGATTAAGTGAGCTCTTTGGCCCACTGGGGCCTTGGAGCGTCTGCTTCAGTGCCTGCACATGCCCTCTGTCTCAGGGTCTGAATAATTACTGGGGCGATCCCTAAACAGAGTCACTTGAACCTCCCTGCTGTTGCACCAGCACATGACACCATCAGCACAGCTATTCTTTCTACCTCCTTGTGTAAGGAGGCACTCTGCAAGGTGGCTGGAATCAGCTTCATTTCCCAGAACTGGAAACTGAGCCTTAAGGGGTTAAGTAATATGCCCAGTGAGTGAGTAGCTGGTTGGGCTAAAGGGTCCAAACCTAAGTCTGCCAGCTCTAAATACCGAAGGAGACAGGGCGGGCCCAGCCCCTGAGAATCTTTTACATTGGCAATGGTCCCTCAGGAGAGAAGACTTGTGGAGCGGCTGTGGTCTCCCTGAGCCCATGTTTGCCCGGCTGGCAGAGAGGCCGCAGGATTTTCACAGGGGCCACAGGCCTCATGCACCCTGAGTTTCAGCCTAAGACTCAGTCTGACACCTCCTTGAGGCCCAAGCAATGCCTGACGGAGGAAGTTGATCCTCTTGAAGGAGAAAGACGGGCAGCGCCCAGCGTGGGCAGGTGGGGCCGTGTTCAGTGCAGCTCGATTTCACTGTACTTGGCTTGGCCTCAAAAGGTCTAGGAGGGCACAGGCA
>CAUYPO010112229.1:0-24492 GCA_963574435.1 Cheirogaleus major
GATGTGAGCATTCTGTTATGGGCGTTTCACACTGACACTATAGGCCCATTGCAAAAAGGAAAAGAAGAAAACAATGACAGACTCTGCACACACTTTCAGAATTGCACTTCTTCAGCTACTATTTCCACAAACGTTGCTCAAAAGATCAAAAGAAAGGTGATTTCATGAAAAGTGATTTATTTTTCCTCTCTGTCATGCACAGAGGTGGTAAATGGTGGTAGGAAATAAACTGATTTCCAATTCTTGGTGGTGGGGCATGAGTTAACTTTTTTACAACACAACTTGAGTTTTTTCACACTGAAAATCCAGCAAGTAATATTCCCCCAAGTCCTTCCAGGCAACACATCACACAAAACCATGTCCAGAAGTCCTGATAAAATGCACTTCCTCCTTTTCCTTGGCCTCTGTCTTGGGATTAGTAGATAATGAGTACAGCAAAGTAGGTCACACAGTCCTGACCTTGTGAGATATAGCTCATAATACTGAAATGTCATGGCTGGGAAAAAAATGGGGATCATCATTTTCTCATCCTGACATTTTTCCACATCATAACTCACAGGTACTTCATTAAAGATCAAAAATGAAATAGAGTAATAAGACTATATTGACAACCATAGTAAATAAAATTAAAATCTATGTAATATATTTGAGGTTGGGTCCTGACATTAAAGTTTGGGATTTGATATTAGGTTACATAGATATTCATCATGAAGAAATTTAAAATGTACAGTAACTGCACACAGAGGAATAAAAAAGTAAAGAAAATGTTTGCAATCCGAGCTGTTATAAACTAAGGTAGTGTTGGTAGTGCGAAGCACCTCCTCTCTCTATTCTCCATAGGGTTAATTGTAAATTTCAAATGAGATATAAATACATAGATATGTGTGTGTGTCTCTCTCTATATAAATACATATATATATAAAGATATATATCCTAGATAAGGAGAACCTACCAAATTAAGAAGAACTGGAAACCATTAATCAGAACATTTTTTTTTATCCTTTAAGAGACAGCATTAGTAAATCATTTTTTATTTTTGCAAATTGAACAACGCTAACAAAAAGAATTATATCTTTCTCTTCTATGCTATCATGCTTTATAAATGTTTTCTATTCCTTTTATCCCTGTTGACAACCCACTGCACCTCATTCTGACATTCTTCAATGAAGTCTAAAGAAGTCCATAGGCTGGGTAACTTTCCTATCTCCATCCTCAGTTCTGTGTTTCCCTGTCTAGTATCTCAGTGGCATCAGAGTAACCTGAGGGACATGAGGCAAAGTTTGGGTATATTTTTGCCCTTACAGCTCATTGCAACATTTTTAGTTTTTTTTTTCACAGAGCTTCTTTACTTGATGGATATGACTTGACACAAGCAAGACATGGAAGGGAATTTGGGAATTTTCCTAAAGAGCTTATTAACTGAAAAAGAAATTGAAGATGTATTTATGTTGTCATAAATGAAGGTTATTAGATGATAACGGTTCTGAAGCTGCCAAGGTAGCTTTTTCTCATCAGAAATTTAATATTTACGTTTGGAAAATACAAAAATTGAAAAGGGGAAGGGCATACCTCTAACCCTTCTTAGGGAGAGGCAAAGATATAAAATGTAACCAAAATGTCAAAAAAAAAATCTTTATCGAGTGTCGGGCAGGTGGGAGGGGGGAGGAGAGGTTGGGTGTATACTTACATAATGAGTGCGATGCGCACCACCTGGAGGATGGACACGCGTGAAGCTCTGACATGACGAGGGTGAGGGGTGGCAGGGGCAATATATGTAACTTTAACAATATTTGTACCCCCATAATATGATGAAATAAAAAGAAAAAAAAGAAAATACATAGTATTTGTTGAGGCATATAATCAGAATACTTTGAATACTTGAACAATTTTAAATTCTATGTATCAAATAAATATTTTCCCTAATTTACAAATAATTGAGTGTTTATTTGACTACATACAATTTCTGGTTCAAAGACATACATCCTTGTTTGTTTACATAAAATAGTGAAATTTCTAGAAATTTTCCAACTCAATTCAACAAACACTTAGACATTGTTTTTAAATAGCTAGGTGCTTGCTTATGTATCTTTCTGGATCATTTATTTTCTTTTTTCCAATTAGCTCAAACATGCTCAGGAGCACACATACAACTTACCATGTGCTTGATTAACAGTCTGCCTGTGTTAAACTCCAACCAGATTACTAAGAAATGAGAGACAGAAAGACTAATAAAAAAAATACCTGCATAGTTATTTTGCCCAAATGAAGCCGTATGAAACATTTTCCTACCATAAGAAAATTGCAAAATGATAATAAAGTACATTTCCCCTAACACTCACTGGAAATGCCTCCCTGGTTAATGGAGAAGTAGGGTTGTATTCAGGACAGAAATTGCTAGAAAGATAGTATGGTTTTTTTTCCCCCTCTCTTCACTCCTTCTCTTTTTTCCCCTTTACTTTTCTCTTTCCCTCTCTCTCCCCCATCTGCCTCCCTATCTATTTACAGAAATCTCCCTGTTAATGGAGAAAGCTAAAGGCTATAAATTTTTGCATTATTTTTCTTTCACTTATGAAAGGCAATAACATCAGAAAACAATTGGAGAAGTTTTTACTAATTTTATGTTCACATGTAAATTATATTTTCCTGCAGTGATGTATGACATTAGCAACATAATAGCACTAATATTCTAATTTCAAGATTATAAAATGTTCCTAAAATTAAAGAAAATACAGGTAATAGTAATAGTGGTTAACTTTATTGAGCAATGTGCTAAGTGGTATGTGTGTATTATCTATTTTAATGTACAAAAATTACATTTTGAAATAACTACTATTCTTTTTTTTATTACAAATGAGAATATGGAGGCTTAGAGATGTTCTTGTTCAATGCCAGACAGCTAGAAAATATCAGAGCTGGTGTAGAAACCTAAGAATCTATTTCAAAGCACTTTCTCAGCCAGTATACACATATTACCCTTCATGTATTACAGTAAATGAATTTGGTGAGGAGTATTCCAAAAGCAGTGTCCAAGATGTGTCTCACTGATCTTAATGATAATGTTTTCTTAAATGCAGAAACATTCAAAATGATGATTAGTGTTACCGCTTAAGATACTTCTTTACAATTAAATTCCTTTTAAAGCAATCAAGTGGAAATCATTCCTATTTTAAAAATCTATCATCACAACAACACACTAATTTGCTATTGTTAAGTTTTATATTTGGCAATCATTGAAAGTGATGTCTATTTTGTTGGTCAGAACATATAATTGAAATAAGTGTACCAAAAAAAATATTGAAGACCATAATTATACACATCAAAGAGTACAAGGATTTTGAAAATTGCCAAAGATGTTACACCATCAATGTCAATCATTTTCTGCCAGATTCCTCAGTAGCAGCTCAGTCCTCTTCTCACCAATGGGATCCCTTAAGCCATGTCTGAAATTCCTGTTCTTATCTTTTCTCCAACCTGGTTCCCAGCTTAGTTCTAAAATGTTAACATTTTACCATACTTGATACATTTCTACAACTTTATGAAATACTTATAACTATCACTAAAACTCCATCATTTCCCCATTCTATTCCTCTCCCTCCCTACCCTAGAGGTAAACAATCTTAAGATTAGCATGAATATGTATTGTCAATATATTTTGATACATACATGTGTTATTTTATAGGAAGACAATAGTAAAGATAAACATAAATGCTATCAGTTGCAACTTGCTCATTATAGTCAGTGTTGTATTTGTGAAAGTGATAATGTTTATACATCTAATTTTAGTTCACTTATTTTTATTTTACATTACATTTTGTTATACCACATTTTATCTCTCTGTTTTCAAACATTTTCAGTAACACATATTACATTAAAAACTTTGTTGCATGTCATCCTTTGCACATGTGCCCAAGTTCCTGTAAAATACATAGATTTACAAGGTTCATCCATGGGCCACTAGCAATACCTGAGAGTTCCTGTTTCTTCCCATCTTCCTCAACATACTCCTCTCTCAGATACCAATCCAGTGAGTATGAAATGATACCACACTGTCATTTTGTATTTCCCTGACTACTAAAGAAGGTGAGCATCTTTTCACATCTACCGGTCACTCTTTTTTGTTAATAAATGCCCTATTTACATACTATGCTCTTTGTATTTTCTAATGGAATGTTTTGGGAATGTGATGTATATTGAGAAAACAAAGTTCTTCATATGCATTGCAAACATATTCTCTCATCTGGAGGCTTGTCTTTTAACTTTGAAATTGTAATGAGCATTTTGCTTTATACAAATTTCTCTTAAGTTTAATATAATCAAGTTTATCAACATCATCTCTTAAGATCTATACCCTTTGAATTTTATTTAAGCAGTGTTTTCATAGTTTAATGAACTAAAAAGTCTTCCCATTTTTTTCTTTTAAGAATATAACTTTTTCTCATATTTAGATTTTTTATTTTTTTTAATGATTATGGTATAATAGTTGCATATCTGTACATAGTATATGTATTTTTTTGACACAGGTATATAATGTGTAATAATCAAATCTGGGTAATTGGGCTATCCATCATCTCAAGCATTTATTATTCTTTATGTTAGGAACATTCCAATTCCACTATTTTAGTTATTTTAAAATACACCATAACTTATTGTTGACTACAGTCATCCTATTGTCCCATCAAACGTTATGCATTCTGACTATTTAACTACACTTTTGCATCCATTAACCATCCTCACTTTATCCCTTTCTCCTCATTATCCTTCCTAGCCTCTGTCCTCATCATTCTATTCTCTTCCCCCATAAGATCCATTTTTTAAAATATTTAGCTCCCACATATGAATGAGAATATGGAAGATTTGTCTTTCTATGCTTGGCTTATTTCACTTAACATAATATTCTCCAGTTCCATCTATGTTGTTGTAAATGGTAGCATTTCATTATTTTATGTGGCTGAATAATTTTCCATTGTGTGCATGTAAGACATTTTCCTTATCCATTCATCCATTGATGGACATTTAGATTGATTCCAAATCCTGGCTACTGTGGATAATGCTGCAACATGGGAGTGAAGATTTTTTTTTATATAATGATTTCCAATCCTCTGGATATATACCTAGCAGTAGGATTGTTGGGTCATATGTAGAATTTATAGCTCCTGAATTTATTGCTTGATTTTTTTTATTATTTTAATCTCTTTGTTAAATTTCTCTGATAGGCTTCTGAATTTCTTCTCTGTGTTGTCTTGAAGTTCATTGAGATTCTATGTAACAGATATTTTGCATTTTTTTTCTGAAAGGTCACATATTTCCATCACTCTGGGATTGGTTACCAGTGTCTAATTTGTTTTGTGAGGTCATGTTTTCCTGGATGTTCTTGATGCTTGTGGATATTTGTTAATGTCTGGGCATCAAACAGTTAGATATTTATTTTAATCTTCACAATCTGAGCTTGTTTGAACTTGTCATTCTTGAGAAGGCTTTCTATGTATTCAAAGGGAATTGAGTGTTATGATCTAAGTCTTTGTTTACTGTAGCCATATCAGCACGCGCAGGCACTCCAAGTCCAGTAACACTGAGACTCTTGCAGACTCATGACTTCTTTTTTCGTGGACTTGGGTAAGATACGAGAGAATTCCCTGGATTACCAGGTAAAGTCTCTCATTCTCTTCCCTCACTTCCCCCCAAATAAAAAGAGCCTTACTTTTTTTTTCTTCTTTTTTTTATTTCAGCATATTATGGGGGTACAAATTTTAAGGTTTTGAATAATGCCCTTGCCCCCACTCCCCTTACAAGTCTGAGCTTCAAGCATGATCATCCCCCAGATGGTGCACATCTCACTCATTATGTATGTATATACCCGCCCCCTCCTCTCCCCTCCTCTGCCCAATACCCAATAAATGTAATTCCTATGTGTCCACTTAGGTGCTGATAAGTTAATACCAATTTGCTGGCGAGTATATGTGGTGCTTGTTTTTCCATTTTTGGAATACTTCACTTAGTAGAATGGGTTCCAGCTCTATCCAGGAAAATACAAGAGGTGCTATATCACAATTGTTTCTTAGACCTGAATAGTACTCCATGGTATACATATACCACACTTTATTAATCCACTCATGTATTGATGGGCGCTTGGGTTGTTTCCACAGTTTTGCAATTGTGAATTGAGCTGCTATAAACATTCCAGTGCAGGTGTCTTTATTGTAGAGTGTCCTTTGTTCTTTTGGGTAGATGCCAAGTAGTGGGATTGCTGGATCAAATGGTAGATCTACTTGTATTGCTTTAAGAGATAGGAAGAGCCTCACTCTTGGTGCTGAGCTGCCTGGAGTTGGGAGAGGAGTGACATAAGCACCCCCTCATAGCCAACACAGCTGTGACTGTGCTGGGTCATAGTTGCCATTATCTACCTATCTATCTCTGTGTATATCTGTCTATCATCTATCTATATGTCTGTATATCCTAGTGGTCCTCCCTCTTGGGTTGGACCCCAACTGACACGTAATCCAGTTAATGAGATAAATTGAAATACTAAAAAAAAAGAAAGAAAAAACAAGCAAATAAAAAAGTAATGCAAGCTGAGCGATCCAAGGATGGAATGAGACCTGTGACAAATCTCACTACTTTACAAATGTATGATATAGTCTCCCTGAGGTGGGTGAGGAATATAGGAACTGACCTAAGTAACTTTAGGAAACAGTGATTTTAGTGGTTACTGTAAACTAAAACAACAAAAAGACTGTATATAAACACTGTAGTCCAGTCAGTAATTTATTTCTTGCAGAGGTACAAGTTAACTATTCTGAAACCACTTTTTGTATATACTACACTTGAACATATAAATGGATATATTGCAGATAATAGGAAGCAAGTGTCTCACTGTCATAGATGAAAATTACAAAATAGCAAAGGAGGATGCTAGAATGAACCCTTTTGTACTAGGTTTAGAGAAGATATTATGAAATCATACATATATTAACAGTTATAGACAGACAAGGTAATAATTATAGATGTGATTATATACATGTTAGAATGTACATAGACATAGATTAGTATAAATACATATATTCAACTCATTGAAATTTCATAATAATACAGGGTTTTATCAATATAATGAATCATAAAACAGAAAGCTATGGGCATGTTTTCTTCATACTGTATATATATATATGTTCTTTTTTCTTAGATACTATAGAGATAATTCCCTTGGGTAAAAAAAAATGTTAACATGTAATTCTTCTAAAGGACTTGTATAAATATTTCTTTAGAAATGTATGGCTCGCAAAACATCTGTTCAATTTTGATGCAGCCATATATCCACCCTTTGACACATAGAGTTTTTATAACAGATCACTCTAACACACTAGTATCATGTAAAATATATTATTATTGTGTCACGGGAAAGGTATATTGATTCTGTAGAGATAGATTTGTACTTGAAATTTATGTATCTGGACTCAATACAGGCTCCACAATTACTTATTTGAGGATTTTAAATCATTTTATGAGTTAGGCAGTTTCCTCATCTTTCAATTTGAAATTAAATGCCAATCACATGGGGTTACTTTTAGGGTTCTATAACATTGTCTATGTGAAGGATATAATCTTAAAACCTACAACCTGAAAGTCTCTCTATGTAAAGTGAAGCTAAATCAAAAGTAGCAGACATTTATTGATTTATTCTATTACAGGGTGCTTTTCTAGGTGTTGGATATATCAGGAATAAACAAAGAAAGCCTATTTTTGGAAGAAACAATCTCCTTGGGAACATAGGGTAATTTTTATATAGAAAAGTAAATAACAAGATGGTATCCTAGTTATCCCTCAGTACCCACCAGGGATTGCCTCCAGTATCCTCATGGATGCCAATATCCATGGATGCTCGAGTTCCTTATAGAAAGTGGTATAATTTACATATGGCCTACACACGTTTCCACATACTGTAAATCATCTTTGCAATACTTATAATTCCTAATACATTCCTGTGAATGTTATACAAATAGCTGTTATATTGTTTTCTTTTAAAATTTGTGTCACTTTTTGTTATTGCATTGTTGTTTTTTTCCCCCAAATATTTTCACTCCCTGATTGCTTGAATCTGCGGATGTGAAATCTACAGATAAGGAGGGCTGGCTGTACTTACTGAGTGCATCAAAAGAAGGAGACTGGAAACTGAGTATGTAGAATTTAGAGAAAATTGCGATCATGTCAACAAGATCTTTCCATCATATTTGAAAATGAATTTGTTGACCCATAAATTGGATGTAATCTGGTCTTTTAATAATCTTTCCAGCTGTGGCAATAGTTTGGCTTTGATTTAATTAAACTTACTTTTCCACAGTTTAATTTCCAACAGTTCTTTTCTTTCATTGGACTCGCTTGAAGCGCGGGCATGTAGGGGGGAGGGGGGGAGGGGCAATGTATGTAACCCTAACAAAACTTGTACCCCCATTACAAGATGGAATGAAAAAAAAAAAAACCTATAGGGTAGTCATGGAACCCAAAAAGATTGCTATGAAGTTATATTTAAGTACTTGATATACTATAAGGATACTAATCATATGTTTGAGTACAGGCATACCTCATTTTATTGCACTTTACTTTATTACACATTGCAGATATTGCATTATTTCATAAATTGAAGGCTTGTGGCAAGTCTACTGCAGCCATTGTTCCAATAGCATGTGATCACCTTGTTAATATTTTTTAGCATTATTTTAAATTAAGGTATTACATTATTTTTTTAGACATAAAAGCCTTACACACCTAATAGACTAGAGTATAGTATAACTTGTATATGTACTGGGGAACCAAAAAATCTGTGACTCACTTTATTGCAGTGATCTGAAATCCAACTTTCAATATTGCTGATATATGCCTGTAATTGAATCTTTA
This sequence comes from Cheirogaleus major, assembly GCA_963574435.1. Classification (NCBI taxonomy): domain Eukaryota; kingdom Metazoa; phylum Chordata; class Mammalia; order Primates; family Cheirogaleidae; genus Cheirogaleus; species Cheirogaleus major. Next base: position 8,887 of record CAUYPO010112229.1, read on the forward strand.
GGGAGTTAAATGAACAAAGGAACTTAGCCATATGTCCTAGCTATTTAGGAATCCTTTGTATGTTATTCCAGCTTATGTATAAATATTTTTTATCGGGCATTATATATTGCAGAAATTTAATCTGACTCTGTTCGACCAAAAGCAACCATGTTAGGAAAAACAAAATACATATGGCATTATTGCAGTGTAAATGTTGAAATATTTTATCTCCTTTATTTCTGCTAAGAGACAACATGAAAAAATCAGATAATGTGGCTTTCCTAACAAAGATCTCAACTACAAGCATCCAGTCATTTCTCTACATTTAATTAAAATCCAAGTTCTTAATTTAGTTATGTAATACAGCACTTTAATTCTCTTCTAGTAGTTGGATACCTGCCTTAAATACTCTTGCATCCCCTCCAGCCATTGCTGGCTCAACCACCTCAATGCAGGTAGGACCTGACACTTTAACTTTTCACTCTTCTCAGCCCCACCACCTATTGTCTGATCTTTGCCCCAAGGCTTTTCAAATGAACCTATGTGGATTGCTGGGAGAATTGGGCAACCTGGAAGTGCAAGTGTTAGAAAACCCTAGGGCAACTCTTGACCACTGAGAGATGGCTGGTAGTGGGAAAATGTTCACCACTTTACTCCATTCAGTGGATAACTAATTTTTGTTTTCTATACAGCAACCAAGAGAGTTCCAGGAGGATCTAGTCAATCGTCCACAGTGGACATCACCTTTATTTTATAGCCGTGTGTTGGTTTTGCCTCCTTGCCTCTTTCATATTTATAATTCATTTTCCTTGGGGTCCTGTCCCAATAAACTACCTGTATACTAACTCTGGTCTCAGACTCTGCTTTCCAGCTCAAGTACAAACTAAGACATTGGGCTTAAAGTTTCTTTCTTTTTTAAAAAACAAATTATGATTATATATTTTATGAAGTAATTTAATATGTCAAATATACACAAATCATTTTAATTTTGCCTACAGTCATCCGTCCATTCTATACTTTCAGAATTTAATTATTTCCAGTCTTACGGGGTAGTAAATTGATCATTACTTCGTACGAAGTATGATCAGTAATGCTAGCCTGAAGATAAATAGAGGTTTTATTTTCATTTTTCCCCCTGTCAGTAGAATAAAAGATATGACATATAGCTAACATTCATGATAAATAAGGACTGAGTACATGAGAACAGAATTTTTTTTTTTAAACAGAGGCAGGAATAGGATAGAAGGAGAAGGAAAGCAACTATAGATCTCAACATTTCTCTTGTTAAGAAATAATGGCGCATTCACATTTATAATTTTATATGGTTTGATAACTGATTTTGGTGCTTTTGCCTATTTCTGTGCCTCAATCTTCAAGATTTTTCTTTTATTTATTATTTTACTTCTGTGAGTTATACAAATCTTTGGTGTAACAAGATAAAATTTTATATTGTTCATTGCTTTTTGGTTTCAAAAATAAAAAATCTGAAGTGTGCATAACATAATCTATAACATATCCCTGTAAGCATAAAGGATTCCTTGATGATATACATTTAGATTTACAGGTTCTGACATTTGAAATCAACAGTGATGTGATTTTTCTGAAATATAAGTATTCACTGAAATAATGAAATAGTGAAAAAATCAAAAGTGACATAAAAGCAAAAGAATCATCAGAGAATATTGAACATAAAAATACATTTTTAAAGCAGAATATTTTATTTACCTTTGTTGCTGGTGAACTTTAAATGTGTGAGGTGGTAGACTCTTTCCTAAAAAGCACTGCGATCATTAAAAGTTTACTATGAGCTAGTACATTTTTGCTGCATCCAAAACTCAACTCGAATATTGAGTGTCTTCCTTCTGATATTGTACCCAGAATGACAAAGTCAGTTTCATTCAGAACTGATGCATTATATGCCCCATACATCAGTCTATGAAGCTAGACTAGAAGTCTAGCTTCATAATTAACAAAAGATCTTAACATACCAGGACGTATCTATACACTCACATCTAATCATCCGTGTGAATATTTGTAAATTTTGAACATTTAAAATTGCCACAGATTAACATTTGCTCTAGGACAGATTTATTCATCAAGTCCTTTCCTTTAACCTATTATAATTCCTAGTAGAATTCACAAACTGCGTGTTGTTGAATGGATGAATGAAAGAACAAGTGAGGTAAAGCTGAGTTCTCCAATATTTTCTTTCATTTTTTTCTTCAGGTAGATCGAGTTTAGTTTAACTTATTTTAGTTTAACTTATTTTTTCCAATGTCAATTGCTTCAGCCACAATCATATGATAATATGTAGACCTCATGTTTAGGAATAATTTCAATTTAATTTGAATCATTCACAATGATTCCCAAATATTCAAATGATTGTTTATTTTTTACAATCTACGTTTAATGGATGGACTTGTCATTAAGCATATACTCAGAAGACAATATAATGTCATGGCTCTTATTTTAAGAACGATGCTACAAACTTATAAGAGCAAAATGCCTTTTAGATTAAGGTGCAATTTCAAGTGCAGTCTCTACCCTTCCCCAAATAAAGGATATACAAAATTAAAATGAGTCTAACTGAATATAGTCTGAGATGGCTCCAACAAGCAAAAGTCAGCCTAGTTGAAGCAGCTAGTATAGGGCTATCGATACTATTGATATTCTAGTCCATGTTTCAGGACAAATGGAAATGGTCTGATGCCAAACTCCCATACTTTACATTTTAATAACAAAAATATTCAAAAAGTAATCTTGATATTTGATTAAAAAATGAAAATATTTACAAATTTTCCATCATATAACTATTTGAAAATTAACTCAAATATTTTCTTCCAACAAAATTTCCTCCATTCCATTTTTCCTTGGCAATATATACTCATGCACTCCTCCATTATGTCATTTTAGCTCATTACTCTTTTTTACTCATACAAAATTATTAATTTCTAATGCAAATGCAAGGCAGCCAGAAAAGTAAAAAATATATAAATATAATTTAAATTAGCATTTTATATTTTATCAATTTCTAGTATAATTCATTTTTGATATTTAATCTACTACTAAATGCATTGTTGCCCCTGAATAAAATTATTAAAGTGATTCAAGAAACCTAAAAAAGTTTTACATATTTCAAGTAAAATAATGATAATCACTATTAATGAATTATTTTTCACTTTTAAAAGACAAATATTATTAATATATATATAGTTGTATTATAAATAAAAACTCAATTTTATCATAGGAGCTTCAAGAGGGAAAATGTCACATGTTAAGTTCATTCTAGTAACATTTTACATTGTATGTCTTTTAACTAGCAATTTATGTTATTTACATGCTCATATGTTAGAAAATGTGTAAAATTAAAGGAAAAGAAAACTCAGAAAAAATATCACCTCTAATCCCAACACAGAGATTACTTTTAGAATATTTTTTAATATCTTAAATATTTCTTTGCAAGGTAAAACTAAGTCTATATATGACATGTGGCAAAAATCCAAGCACTCCAAAAAAATAAAAACTATCATTTTTCAAAACATTTCTTCTTCAAAAGGAATTTTCAAGTTAGCAAAAGTCATTGATAATCAAGATGATATATAAGAATCATTTGAAGAATATGTAGCTGTTATTGACCCATTAACTGGGAAATACAATGAAAGGTTCACTGACTTTGAGAATCATGACATCACACTCAACTTAGCATTTCAGCCCCATCTAGTTGATATTACCAAGACACCCAAAGAACTACAGGATGGAGCTCTCAGTAGATGACATTTTAATGTCATTGTTTGATATTAAGAAAGATCCAATTGAAATATGGAAAAATGTCCATACCTTCGGGAACATGCCAAAAAAATGCTTTCTTGCTTTTCAACCACTTATTGCTGCAAATCTACATTTTCTTACCTAACCCAAATCAAGATGCCCTTAAGATCATAAATGACTGATATTTATCTAGAATATCAACTGAAACTACAGACCTTCATGCTGAAACCAAATATTCAAATGCTTTCCAACGAAAAGTAGACCCCAAAAAACATTACTTAACTTTAAAATTAACAAATAGTTTTCATTTTTTGAAATCATTAAGTACATAATAGATTTTTACAAAATAATGTACATTTGTATGTATATCTTATTGAAGTTTCTTCAATGTTGCCTTATTTGATTACAGTTAAATTAATGTGGATTTCCAACATGGAAAGGTTCCCCACCCCTGTCTAAGACCTTCACATTCACTCACCACTCAGTCCCTGACTCATCAAGGGCAACATCCAGTCCCGCAAGCTCCATTCATGGTAAGTTCTCTGTACAGGTATATCATTATTATCTTTTATACCATATTTTTACTGTACCTTTTTTCTATGCTTAGGTATGTTTAGATACACAAGTACAAATACAATAGCCTACACTATTTAGTTCAATATTATGCTGTACAGTTTTGTAGCCTAGGAGTAATAGGCTATACCATACAGCCTAGGTGTGTAGTAAGCTATACTATGTATGTTTGTATAAATCCACTCTATGTTGTTCGTACGAGGATGCAACCACACACTGACACATTTCTTAGAAGATATCCCTGTCATTATGAGATATGTGACTGCATAAGAGGTAAACCAGAGAAAGCCCCAATTCCTCCACTGTCCCATTTTCCCCATGGCATGGCACAGCACCAGTAGAAGGTCAGATGGACCAGCACAAACTTGAGGAATCATTTTATTGCAGAAGGAGCCCCGACCCAAAAGCTTCTGTGACTTTATGGACCTGAGTAGGGCTGGAGTAAGCAAGAGGGCACTTGGAGTCATAAAGTACTGAGTGCATTAGAGCCTCAAAACTTACTCATCTTGTAAATAAAAGTTTGTATCTCAAACATTCTTAGCAACAACAACAACAACAAAACAGTAACTATGTGAGGCGATTGTGATGTTAATTAACTTGATTGTGTTAATCATTTCACAATCCAATCATCACATTGTATGTTTTAAAAATACACAATTTTATTTTGCGATTATACATCTGTAAAACCAAAACAGAATTAAAAACTATTAAGTACTGAGTTATAGTGAAGAAAACTGTCTTCAAAATTCCCCTCTCCACTGATAAAAGGCCCTGAGAAAAAGGTCTGTCAAAGGCCCCCGATAAAGAGCCCTCCAAACAGAAGAAGCTGGGTTAGCAATGCAGATTGTGGAAGAGCATGGTGGGCCTGGGAACCCTGAACCCTTGACTCCAACTTCCCTCAGAGACTGTGATGCATGGCTGTGCCCCGAGTCTCATGTGCAGAGGGAACTTTTCCTGTCATGCATGCCAGGTAAGACATTTTTAATCGCCTATGGTTGGACCTGAAAAATCATCCATAGGTGTGTATATTTCAGCTAGGAGCCCCTCTTCATCATTTAAATTCATCTCTCACTTCAGGATCCCTCATACTATAGACATCTGTAATGCTCTGTGCATTTATGCTCTCATGTTTTTTTCAATTTTTTTTTGTATATTTATTCCTTCCTTCAAATCATAGTTTGGATACCAACCTATCCAGTAATCTTCCCCAGCCTACTAAGATTTTCCTTTAGTGTTTTGAGCTGTATCAACTACCATCATTTTCAACTTTGGGTAGACATCAAAAATTTCTTGTGATTATTTGTTTCCTGGAACTAATGTTAAATTTACATATTATTTCAAGTTTAGTGCTTTCTAAATTTTCTGCTATACACATACATACTGCTATACACATACATAAAAGTCATTGATAAGCAGGATGATATATAAGAATCATTTGAAGAATACGCAGCTGTTATCAACCTATTAATTGGAAAATACAATGAAAAGTTCACTGACTTTGAGAATCATGACATCACACTCAACTTAGCATTTCAGCCTCACCTAGTTGATATTACAAAGACACCCAAAGAACTACAGTATGGAATTGATTGAGCTCTCAGTAGATGACATTTTAATGTCATTGTTTGATATTAAGAAAGATCCAATTGAAGACAAAACACATTTTTTAAAAGTGCTATAGAATTTCTCCAAATAAAGCAAAATTGTATACAACAAAGAACTATTTTTCTATCCTCTGGTTAAAAAGATCTGTGATGCAAGCATTCATTTTGGAGCAGTTGTGATCATTAGAAAATTACTTCTTATATTGAACATATATCAACTGTACTTTCAACTCTTAGTACTTGTTCAACTTTTTATTGTCTTATTTTCTTTTTTGTTGTTTGTTTAACATAATAGACATTCAGTATTTGAAAGCATGTTATCAGTGTACCTTAGAAGTATTTGCTCCTTCTTTAGCTATTCTTAAAATGTGAATGGTTTTTAGATCTTACTCCAAACATTATCATTTTGATGGGCTCCTATCTCTAAATATTCCTATAAAGTGTAATCCTGTGAATGAACAAAATAAAATGGATGTAATCTTAGTTTAACACACTGTAACTATATTAACCCCCATGATCCTGTCACTGTAAATCTTATCTCGATTTATTACATAGTCCTATAAATTACATTCCAAATATCTCAAAAATTCACATATGTGTTAATAATTTCTTTTCCTTTAACATTAGAGATAAGTGAACTATTAAAATGTGTGTGCATATTTGAAGATATAAACTAAAATTTTTCCTTTATCATTTTCAGTAAATCCTTGGACACTAAACCTTTTTATCTCCTCTACTTACATTTCTCTACTAATAGTTACACTTTATCTCAGATATAACTCTGTGACATTATCAGTAAAGCATATCTTATATACATGGTTCATAGGCATCTATTGGTACTAGATTCTACTGAATTGAATGCAGCCAAAAGTGAAAGAAAGTCATATTCCAGGAGCTTAAATTCTTCTGTTACACAATTCTCAAAGGATTCCAATATGTTCCCAGTGGGTGTGCTTATGCCATCAACTGTCTATAACAAAAATTATTTTCTGAAATAAATGATCTTTTGAAAACTTTATTCTGAAAGACTGTGTCTCTAATTTTATGATGGAATTCACCTGAAAACTGAATTTACTTTACAAATTTTTTGGTTAAATACATTGTGATGGAATCTGTACAATCGTTTGCAAAATGATGTAAGAAGAATCAATAAGCCTCTTGATTGTGATATTTAAGTGATATACATTTACCCTTAAGCAAGAATATGTAAGTAATTCAATGTGTAATTTAAATCTTTGTTAATTTTATTTTATTTATTTTTCAAATTTTTTTATTTCAGCATATTACAGGGGTACAAATGCTTAGTTTGCATATATTGCCTGTGCACCACCCGAGTCAGAGCTTCAAGTGTGTCCATCCCCCAGTCAGCATGCACTGCACCCATTAGGTGTGAATATACCAATCCCCTCCTCCCACCTGCCTGACACCCAATGAATGTTACTACTATATTTGCACTTAAGTGTTGATGAGTTAATACCAATTTGATGGTGAGTACATGTGTTGCTTGTTTGTCCATTCTTGTGATACTTCACTTAGTAGAATGGACTCCAACTCTATCCAGAATAATACAGGAAGTTCTATATCACCATTGTTTTTTGTCATGTATTGATGGTCACTTGGGTTGTTTCTACATGTTTGCAATTGTGAATTGTGCTGATATAAACATTTGAGGGCAGATGTCTTTTTTACAGAATGTCTTTTGTTCCTTTGGGTAGATGCCCAGTAATGGTATTGCTGGAGCAAATGGTAGTTCTACTGGTAGCTCTTTGAGGTATCTACATATTACTTTCCACAGAGGTTGTACTAGTTTGCAGTCCTACCAGAAGCATATGAGTGCTCCTATCTCTCCACATCTATGCCAACAATTATTGTTTTGGGACTTTTTGATAAAAGCCATTCTCACTGGAGATAAGTGATATCTCACTGTGGTTTTGATTTGCATTTCCCTAATGATTAGAGATGATATCAGAGGATGTAAACATGTGGAAAACTATAGCATGCTCATGGGTCAGCAGAATCAACATTGTTAAAATGCCTATGCTACACAAAGTGATGTACATATTAAATGCAATCCCTATTAAAATATCAAAATTATTCTAAACTTAGCATTTAAAATAAGAGTAAATAGAATTTAAATTATCTTCTCTGAATAGAAGTAATGTCACTTTTTGCATTCAATTTTATTAAAAAGTATTTATATCAGTTCATAAAAATTCTTATAAACTTTTTGAAAGGCAAAAATCATAGGAGAAGGAGGAAAAATTAGCTTTTCAGATTTTGGCAATAAACACTAAAAGAGGCACAAACAAAGAGAATCTCTTTCCTATAGAGCATCTCTGTAAGTCAGAGGACAAATATTTAAATCCTGTTGAGCTACATGAAAACACTTTGAAGATGACTAGCTGATTCACTAATACTGTTTTCTAAATCAAATGTGAACTGGAGTTCTTAACTGCCCATATCAGTTTCTTTGGTATTTCCCCATCCTATTTTTGATAAATTTATCTATAATTACCTCTGTTTAAAAATGGATATTAAATAGAAAGGGACTAAACTAGGGTCTATGCAAAAATACTACAAAGGTAAAGATAAAATGGCCTATGCCAAGATGGAGAATAAATACACTAAGAAAAAAAAAAAGAAAAGAAAATTGCCTCAATAAAAAAAATTCTATAGATGACTATTTTCCTATGCTATCAAAGAAACTAAATGACTTGGAATATTTAGTTAAAAACACAAATAATAGGTATGATAAGAGTGGAAGAGATGATTGAATAGGGGATAGACGGAGAGGATTGCTGTCTTAAGCCAGATTTCCTAGAATCAAACAGTGAGAGGGGATTTCTGTGCAATTGATTTATTAAGATACTTCCAGAAAAAAGACACTTAAGGGAAGTCTCCTGAAGAGAACAACAGATGTAATCACAGAAATAAAATAAAAGTATAAAATAAAATAAAAAGATACAATAGTTAGTAGAAGGGGACAGAGAACCAGCAGAAGGAACCCAACAACATCTGAATGTAGAACCAATGGCATCCATTAGAATTGTTTTGGTGTGTGTTCTCATAAAGCTTACTCTGAGGCAAGGACTCAAGCATAAATAGTTTATTTGGATGTTGATCCCAGAAAAGACATTCAGGAGAGTGGAAAAGTCAAAGAAAGAAAGAAGGAAGGAAATGAAGGATACTTTATCAAGCAAGTATCCTGGACACTTGGAGCTTAATCCCACTGGGAACCAGATGTCTTTTCCAGTCACTTCTGTAGATTTATGGAAACAAAAAATAAGACCTATTTAAAACTTTTCAAGAGAATAGAAAGAGACTACACTTCTGAACTCTATTAATGAAGCTGGAATATCCAAACAGTATATAATGTTATAATTCCATTTATATAATGTTCGAAGACAAGAAAAGTCACTGTATGGTGTTAGAAGTTAAATAGTGGTTAACTTTGGGAGGAGGAAGGGGATTGTGATTCTTTCAGGGCTGGGGTACTTGACTGTAGTATCAATAAGATGAATGTGTTCATTTGTTGTTATTCAATGAACTATAAACTCATGATTGGAGTCTCATGGCTGCCCTAATGACAATGTTACTATTGTTTTCCCTGAAGAAATTTTTCAAGACTGGAAACCCAACCAATCTGAACTGGTTTTCCTCTAAACTTAATGCATATTTTTTGACCTGGAATAACTTGGAAATTCACTATACCTAATCTCTGAGTTGTAGTCTCTGTTTTGTTGGTCTATGTCTTGGTATGTATTGAAATATCTTTTAAATTGCTGGAGCACAACTTCAAGAATCTTCATGAAAAGAATGTATGAAAATACATTTTGAAATCTTGTAGACATTAGAATATCTTTATTTTTCTCACACATTTCAATATTTGATTGTTTATAAAATTTTGTATGATTTTTGCCTTTTTAGTTTAATTTTTAATTGAATAACATTTACTTGCAGTTAAATACACATATTTTCAATTTAAAATTCAATGAATTTTGACAAATGTATACTCTTTTATAAACTCATAATTGGGAAGATGAGGAAACAGCCCAAGTGTCCATCATTACATGAATGAATTAATAAAATGTGGTATATGTACACCATGGAGTACTACTCAGCCACAGAAAACAATGGTCATGTAGCACCTCTTGTATTAATTATCCTGGATAAAGCTGGAGCCCATTCTACTAAGTGAAGTATCACAAGAATGGAAAAACAAGCACCACATGTACTCACCATCAAATTAGTAATAGATTTTATTTCTTTGAGCATTCTTGTCTGTGTGCTTGAAATAGATTCCCCACCTCCACCCAGTATTTGATATATTCTCCAGCTCCTATTCAACTACGATTTTTTATGCACCATCTTTCATTAACTTCCTCAGAAATAGTGACATATACTTAGCCTTGTCTTCCCAAAGTAACTTTTGCCAATTCTGTTATATTAATCTTCTACTATAACAGACTCTAGCTAAAGCTTAAAGATTATATCTTATTCAATATTTACTTCCCACAGTATAACAAGGTTTACTAAGATGTATGTCAAATTGAACTTCTTCATCTATTGCAAATCGATAACCCTCAAAAATCATCCGGAATATTGGATGTCACCCAGATGATCTTTGAAACTTGTCACTATCAGCTATAATTACTCATTTATTTATAAGCACGCTTTGAATTCAAATGAATGTTTTGGACCAAAAATGATAATCGTGATCAAGAGAAAGGCAAGGTCAATTCCTGTTTGAAGGATAATGAATTTTAATTGTCATTTAAACAGAATGACAACATGTCTACTGCCATTTATATATCATTCTTTATTTTATGCTTAATTTGGTTTTATAAATATAGTTCGTTTTCAATGACATTCTGAAAGAAATTTTCTCCAATGGATTTTCCAATGTGAACTGATGCAATTTATTGTAAGAAATACCATGTATTAAACATTGTTACTGTAGGTCTTCTATATTTCATGTATGTAATATATGAATATAATTATATTATTTGCTTATTATGAATTATTATTTATTAATATGCCCAATAAACACCTAATTTTATTTACTTTACATATATTTCAGGATACTTTGTTGGTTCCAAAAGATTTTGGACTTTATTAGTTCTAAAATGGGCTACCTGCCAAATGCAAAGGAGAGTGACGCCAAAGCAAAATATCACAGGAGATAAAACATAATGATTATTGTTGCCCTTGAATAACATAAGAAAAGCGTAGAGTTTCTCCATTGTGTGAGTAGAATTTGTCTGAACATGCCAATTTTACTCAGCAAATATGAGGGCTGTCTGGAAAGTATCCAGCCATGTAACCATTCTCATTTTATTAACAATGGCTGGATACTTTTGAATAGCCCTTATACATTGTAAAGAAGATACAGTTTTCATCAAATATGGCTAAAGAGTGGATAAAGCCAAAATAATGGAGCTATTAGTAGAGTAACAGAAGGAAGGCTAAAGGAACTGGAGAAGGTAATGCCACATGAAATTGAAACAATTAGAATAGTGAGATAGATTGAACAAAATTAAATAGAACTCTGCTTGAGGGAGGGCACTCTAGACAACAAACAGAGTAATCAAAAGGGACAGAAATGAATGCAGAAACAGGAAAAAAATTCAAGAATTTTATAGTCAGAAATTATTTATAGTTGTGAGTAATAGAGATCCAATTGCAGTTGACTTAACAATAGCAACAAAATTAATCTTTGGGGTGAGGGAGGCAAGAGATCTTGTTCCCTTATAGGATTGAAATGTCTATAACCAAAATCATTTTAGATCCAAACACTTAACTATGTTGTTAAAAATCTCTTTCACCTCTCTCATTATTCTTAGTCACGCTAGTCTAATGTTGTGGCAAATGTGGCCACCAGTTATTCAAGACTAATATAAAAGTCTTGTAGACTTTTTAGTAGAAAGAAATTTAGTAGAAAGAAAATATATCTTTCCTAGAAGATCCGAGGCTTTTCCAGATTCTTTTCACTGTATAAATGTATGTCACAAACTCAACCTGAGGCAATCACAGTAGTCATGGGAATGGTGTGCATTGATGGAACAAGCTACATTGGATGACAAACCTAAGAGACTGTTATCTTCATCTAAAATACATAAACTGAGAGTGGATGAGAAATGGAAAATCTACGTACTGTCACATAAGAAGAGGGGAATTTATTCCAGTGAGTCACCAAAAAGTGAGCAAATAACATATACAGGAGGAGTTGGCTTACTCAGTGATAGAGACCAGGCTATGGGATAAAAACAAAAACTGAAAAATGTGAAGAATAGTAGAAAAGTGAAGAAAAAATGGACATAAAGAAAAAGATAAAAACTGATCACAAGCAGAAGATATATACATATGATATATTTTGACATATATTTTGACACACAAATAATATATTAATGGTATGTTTATGTATGTGTGGGTATATCTATGTATACATATGTGTACATACATACATAAATAATAGTGTGTGTTTATGTGTGTTTAGGTGTGGATATGGATAAATAAATATACCATAGAAATTAGTGTTTGGAAGCAGTAATAGGAAATCTGAGATATACTGTGAGTTCCTCAAATTCCATTTTCTTTTCAAGCTATTTGGTTTGATTACATGATGCAGTATGCAAAACAGAAAGTAGTTTATTTTCCCTCCCCAAATATGCATTTGCTCTTGCTAGTGGGAGGAGATACGTTTATATTTAAAGTAGGCACATCTAATAAACATGCATTGAGATGACTAAATTCTTTTCTTTCACCTTAGCTAATCCCAAACTTGAAAATAGTGGTGCTAACAACCATAATGGAATTGTGCATGGCTGCGTACGTGTGCTGTTTTTTTATTATACATAAAACACTGCAAACCTTTTTGAAGTGGATGAGGGCTAAAGGTTGAGTGGTTGTAATGAAGCAAAATTGCAGGTTCCCAAGGGCAGGGTGGAAAAGCAAATGAACTGTGATTTTAGTTCCTTAGAAATTACTTTGGCAATTAAGAGGTGTTCATATGTGTGGTTTGGCTGCAATCAGGGCACCCAGTGGAATACCCAGACATTTCTAAATGTATGTTGGCCATTATTTCAGCAATTATAAAAGGGATATAAATGCTAACATGTACATTTCCAGTAATATGGCTTTCAGTCCCTATACCATCATTGTAGAAATGTATTATGTGGCTTCTTTAAACCCAGCTTGCTCTGCAAGGTCAATGCAACCAGCAATTCATTCCTTGCAGAGTAACCATTTTATTAGGTAGCGTGGAAGTTGGAGCTCCTTATTTCATTAAATGGCAATTAAGTAATTTAAAAATAATACTAAGCCTCTTAATCAGCTTGTTTTGCCATGTATACCACAAGGGACTTCAGCATTCTCTAATAATAAATAAATTTTAAAAAAGTGCTTCATGATTGCAACCATTGCTTTTAAGCTTTGAATTTTTTCTGCCAAACCAGAGATTTAAAAGTATTTCTGTTATGAAAATGCTGTCTTTTAAAATGTATTCCCCCTCAGTAAGATAAAGTGCTTAATGAGCTAATGAGGTAATTATCCATTTGTAGATATATTTTATTTTACAGGAGATTAAATGAAAAGAAAAACAGTCATATCCTAGGTGAGTGCAAGTAAAAAACCCTTATAAATATCCATTAATCATTTTGTTATTTTACCTTAAATATATAGAATTTGAAACTGTCCTTAGAAAAAAATTGTACATTAGACAACTGAATTATCTATGGCTGTATCACCACCCCAAAGCTTAGTGTCTGAAATGACAACAATAATTTATTCTTTTGGCAAATATTCAATTTGAGTGGGGCTCAACAGGGACAATTATCTTTGTTCTACACGGTGTAAGTTAGTGTGGCCAAACTAGGGGCTGAAGGATTCACTTTCAAGGTGGTTCACTCACATGACTGGCAATCTGGAGCTGCCTTTCAGCTGGGACTTCGGCAGTTGTCATGGGCCCTTGTTCCTCTCTGCAGCTGGGGCTTATTCAGAACGTGCAAAGTGGCAAGGTTGCAAGAGAAGCATTCTATAAAAACCAAGTGCCTTTCTAACTTAGATGTGAAAACAACATAGCATCACTTCTTCCAAGGTCACAACCCCTCCCAGATTCAAAGAGAAGAAACTTAGACCCCATCTCTCAATGAGAAATGTATCAGTCGTGTTGGAAAAAGAGCATGTGGGATAGAAGATAGTGTCATGGATATTTTGGGAAGATAAAATTTATCACAATAATTGTAATGAAGATAGAAATATATTCAGGACCACAATTATTAAACAAGAAATGAATTCCATTCACTCACAGTAACAAGAAAATTCTTTTAAAAATCTTTAATTTGTAGGTCTTTGTTCTAATCTGCCAAATAGTCAATATAGTACAAGAGAAACATATTTTAAAATCTAACATTATAATCTAAATCTATGATGACTGTCTAGAAGATCCAGGGCAAGTTACATAAGCTCTCTGAGTAATTTATTATTCATCATTAAAATTAGCTATATTAACAAGTATTTTTCAGGAACACTTGCAGGGAAGATTATACGAGGTACTAAAAAGAACTCTACACGTAAGAATTATTAATTTTTGTCTAATGCAAATATAATTAATGTCACTGTGTAATTATCAAATTAGATGAAAACATAGTTTTATATCCAACAAAGTAAATGGAAAAATGACCCCAGTATACGTTTACAACCTTGATTATATAGGGAGGTTGATTTACATTGGGTTAGTGTCTTAGTATATTTGGGCTGCCATACAAATACCATAAAATGGGTAGTATATAAACAACAGATATTTATATTTCACAATTCTGCCAGCTGGGAAGTCCAAGATCAATGCACCAGCAGATTTGAGAGCCTGTTTTCTGGTTCAAGATGGCCACCTTTTTACTGTGTCGTCACATTGTGAAAAGCAAGAACTCTAGTCTCTTTAGCTCATTATAGGAAAACTAATCTCATTAATGAAGTTTCTTCCTTTATGACCTAAACACCTTTCAAAGGCCCACCTCCCAATACCACTGTTTGGGGATTAGGTTTCACATATTAATATTGGGAACACACAAACATTCGGACCATAGCAGTTACTTTGAAAGACTATAAATTTCAACCTACATTACTTCTAGTTTCCCATATCCTGATACAGCAAGTGTCTGTCTCATATTGCTGGAAGGTAAAAGAGTGTAAACTAACTATTTCTGTTTTTTTTTTTTTTTTAGGAAAGGAAAGAAGAAAGATAACCCATTACACAAATGTTTTAAAATATTTTTGCTGTTATAATTGTTAATTTACAATTAAAATGCATCTGGACATATCAGGTATTTTGAATGACAAATTAAACAGTTCATTGTAATCATCTTTAATTTATTTGCCAACCACCTATGAAACAGTCTATAAACATATCAGTATCTAATGATATATGCTGGTATTCAATAAGATGGTCATGTTCAATAATTAAAATGCCCAAATCAATCTGTTATTTACTATGGTAATATGAAATGTATTGAATTATTAAGAAACCTAAAATTTAATCATAAATCTATCTTTCAACATGCCTCATCCTTCATGCACACACAGAAAACCATATTAAAATCCAGAACAGTAAAAAGTCAAATACGGAAGTCATTTTTAGTTTTCGAACCTATCCAAAATACTATAAATGCTGTTTCCAGATTCATAC
>CAUYPO010112234.1:0-13871 GCA_963574435.1 Cheirogaleus major
CATCCTTCATTTACATAATTACACAACCGGCACCTCCTGTGACCTGACCAACACTGCGCATGCTCGAGAGTTGTTTATAGCAAAATGACCACCGGATACGGGCGCCATCTTAGAATGGCGTTGCCGCCGCGCCCCACAAGAAAAACCTTAAAAGCAGTAAGAAAAAGATACACTACCTTCTTAGAAGGAATGGTCCAAACAGGACCAGGGCAGATAAGGCAGTGTTTTTTAAATGCCTTCTATAACTCTAGGCTCTGTCTCAGGTGCTCATATCTAAAAGAGAAACGGATGGCTGCTGCAGGTACCGTGCCCAGACCAGGCCCTCTACAGCAGGTTGCCCAAGATATAAGGCAGACCTCTGACACTGAGGCTAGGAATAAGGTTGGCATATCAACAAGCAATTCCAATATAAATTTTTAAATTATGACAGATTTTCACAGAGAGCCTCAATATTAGAGTTTGAACCCTCTTTTAATGTTCACTCCATGCAAATATGCCAAATATACTTTTTACTTTCTTCCCTGCTGAACTATTAATACTATTGTCCTATTTTTCTGGCATGCTGCATAGCTTACAGAGCACTTTCACATAGACTGTATTATCCATGTGTTCGGGTGATCTCACCACTAAATGAGAATGTTGTGAATTACTTATAATCACAAATAATGTTTCAAACTCATATGAATGCCAAACAATAGTAATAGGGTAAAGAACCCTTGTCTTCTTAAATCTCAAGAAATTATCAACTGAACCAATGCCTAAAAGCACATAAATAAATGAGACAAGTGGTACAATAAAACCTGTCAACATTCACCTCCCTCTAATGCAGATTTTATTACAGAGTCAGAGAAATGACATTTCACACAGCATAAGGATGCAATGGAGATTTCTTTCACCGTAACACAAAACCCTACCATGGCAAGGTGCTATTAGTCCTGCTGTTAAATGACAAAAGCATGCAGATCTTCTTATGTCCAGTGTCCCAGCAGTAGGCATATCCAATAACCCAGCAGTTTGCAGGTATCATGGTTCTGCTCCTTAGCACCCTTTCTCTCCCATGAGTTCTCATGCCTTCCAGTCCTGTTCTATAGAGACTCAATTTCTGAACCTAATAAACACATAGAACTAGTACTCACCTTACCTCCGTACCACTCAGGGAGTTTTATCCAAATAAAGACCTGATTTTTGTCCTTGGGTAAAGGACAATGTTGGCCTTTACTGTGATTGATCAGAAACCCCTCTGAGAAGGCATCCTTGGCTCACCTCCAGTTTCGATGCAGGGATATGGTGGAGGAGGTTCTCTCCAGTTTCCACTGGAGTCTTTCATGTGAGATCGGTCAGAAGCAAAGTTCTTCAAGTATGAATCTGCACGGATCACTCTAAATTTCCTGCAGATAAATCAACATACACCTATATGAGGGAAATGTCACATTGGAAATTCTAACTCAATTTTTACATGGACTCATTTTCTATGACATGCACAAAACTACTCATGCATTTCTTATTGTTTTTGTTTTGAGACAGTCTCACTCTGTTGCCCAGGCTAGAATGCCGTGGCATCAGCCTAGCTCACAGGAACCTCAAACTCCTGGGCTCAAGCAATCCTCTTGCCTCAGCCTCCCAGGTAGCTGAGACTACAGGCATGCGCCACCATGCCCAGCTAATTTTTTCTATGTATTTTTAGTTGGCCAATTAATTTCTTTCTATTTTTAGTAGAAACGGGGTCTCACTCTTGCTCAGGCTGGTTTCGAACTCCTGACCTTGAGCGATCGTCCCGCTTCAGTTTCCCCGAGTGTTAGGATTACAGGCGTGAGCCATAGCGCTCGGCTGACTCATGCATTTCTGTACCGTTAGTAACATACAAATACATATGCAGCTTTATTACCTATTAAAGAAGTCATAGGAAAGGATAAACTAAAATCAAAAACAGAAAGGCAAAGGCACAGAAATATATCTGTTTGCCTTTATTTACTCAACTGTGTCTTAAGGGCAAAGAGTATGATTTTCTGGTGCTGTCATCACAGCCCTTTCAATTTTGGCACCATGAGGTATCCCCCCCACAACACCCTGAACAAAAGAGTGAAAGAAATCCTCAACATGCTTCAAATAAAATGTTTGAGATCTCATCACACAACATTTTTTTTTTTGAGACAGGGTCTCACGCTGTTGCCTGGGATAGAGTGCAGTGGCGTCATCATAACAATAGCTCACTACAACCTCGAACTCCTGGGCTCAAGAGATCTCCCGCCTTGACCTCCCAAAGTGCTAGGATTATAGCCATGACCCACCGCACCTGGTCTCATCAAATTTGTAATACTGCCCACCTTTTATATGATGGATAACCTTTAAAGCTTTAAAACATTTTGAATCTTATTTCCAAGGGCTCCACAAAATAAATAAACAAATAAATAAAACATTTTGAATCTCCTGTGTAACAAATACATCATTCTCAAATATTAACTCAATGGTGATGCCAAACAAGTGACCTTTACAAAAACAAATGGAAAAAAAAAAAAAAAGAACTTCTGTAGAATCATCAAGGTCTTACTTCAGAAAATAAGTAAATCCATCCTGAATTTCCTTACCTCCTAAACTGTGGATGAATGTCATCATCAGACTTAAAGGCATCTTCTACATAAGTGTCAAAGAGGCAAGGAAATGGCAAGACAGTATCGAGATCATAAATGAAGCTCTGTCCTCCACTTGAAACATGAAGCAAAACAACATGGTAATCCTAGAAGTAAAAGGTACTGAAGTTAACCAAGTTATTTTATGATGGTGAAATGGAAGGTCCCAGTATTGATACACACATACATTATCACAAAAAAAGATCAAGACTAATACAGCCTTCCTTATAATAGTAATATCAAATAAAACAAACACAAACCCCTGAAAACAGACTAAATGTCCACTGACAGGAAATCAGTTAAATAAATAATGGAAATGTTCACCAGTACCAGAGACTGTACCAGGTATCAGGAAAATGCTTCCTGGGCAGTATCTCATTTTAGCCTCACAACCCCACTGTCAGAGGGGGGAACTGAAGAGAGAAAGTGAACAACCTGTCCAGATCCCACAGCCAACCAATGGGAGGACTGGGACTTAAACCCTGTCCACCCGACTCCAGGGCCCACACTCCTAACCCCAATGCTGCTGGGTTTGGGCTTTCCTGTTAGAGCAAGAGATCACCTGCTAGCAAAGAAAGTGAGAATATGAACTCTGAGACCAGGGGTTTTAGTTTGTTTTGTGCCTCGCATATCAAAGGCACTCAATAAATATATGTTAAATAAATGAATGAAGCCAATTCAAATAATATATAATTTTAAATACCTATCCAGAAACTAGGAGTTTGTCACATTATCATTCTCTTAAGGAGGACAGGTTAAGATGACACACAGATGTGTACTGGAAAGCAGCCAGGTCTAAGACCCAGTTCTGTCAGTAACCAGCTATGTGACTGTAAGCTACTCACTTTGCCTTCCTGGGTTTCTTTCTTCACCTGAAAAATGAAGGGGCTATTAACTGACCCCTTAGCCCAATCAATCAAGGGGCTGGAAAAGATTGAGTCTTTCAAATGTCAGTCATGTTTATCTGGGAGCTTGTTAACACTAAATCATGAGGAACCCCTCTCTAGGTCTTCTAAATCAGAAAACTGTATTTTTTTTTTTTGAGACAGAGACTCACTCTGTTGCCCAGGCTAGAATGCCGTGGCATCAGCCTAGCTCACAGCAACCTCAAACCCCTGGGCTCAAGCAATTCTCCTGCCTCAGCCTCCCAGGTAGCTGGGACTACAGGCATGCACCACCATGCCTGGCTAACTTTTTCTATGTATTTTTAGTTGGCCAATTAATTTCTTTCTATTTTTAGTAGAAACCGGGTCTCACTCTTGCTCAGGCTGGTTTCAAACTCCTGACCTTGAGCAATCCTCCTGTCTCGGCTTCCCAGAGTGCTAGGATTACAGACATGAGTCACCGCGCCCGGCCCAGAAAACTGTATTTTTAACACAGTCTCCATATAATTCTAACGTGCAGCCAGACTATATATTGCCAAAGTTCCTTCCAGTGCTAAGTGGATAACAGTCCAGGAGATCACAAATATAACTACCACATTAACCATTTAAAATCATTCCTATAATAATTTCAAAATGAAAAGTTAAAAGAAAATATGCCTGTAGTGCTTCTACCTTAGACCAAATAACATCTATTCTCAAAAGATCAATTTATTAATAATAATCACAGCCTTTCTCTCCTGCCCTAGTCATTTCTGCTTTATTAAAACATACAGACTACTCAGGGGTTACAAGTAATAATGCATAAAAGGCGCTCTATATTGACCATCTTACCCAGATCACAGGTCCACTTCCAGGTCTCGTCTGTTGTTTCCAGATAGGTACCTACAAAATACAATGCATTTCATAAGCCACATCTTCAGTTAAACCACTATCAAATTGTTTTTAATTTTTTAGAGATGAGGTCTTGCTATGCTGCCCAGGCTGAAGTACAATGGCTACTCACAGGCACAAACAGTGCACTGTAGCCTTGAACTCCTGACCTCAAGCGATCTTCCTGCCTCAGCCTCCCAAGTAGCTGGGACCACTGGTGTGTACCCACCATGCCCAGCCATGAAAGAATAAATAAGAAGAAACCTAAATCCTTCTAAGCTTAAGTGTCCTCAACAGTGAAAGCTCACAAAAGCACAAGTCATTGTATAATGCTCTTTGGAGAGTGGAATGGGACCTGAACTAGGAATTAGAAGTCCTGGCAGGTTCAAGTATTGCTTTTCCACTTAATTATTCATGGGACCACCCTGAGTATTTCCTCACCTATAAAACAAAGAAAGTGGTCCAAATCTTGCCTACTTCCACAGGGCTTCCATTAGGATCAAATAAGATAATGTTCGCAAAAGTGCTATACAAAACATGAAGGGCTTACTTTTTCTTATACTTTCTATAGGTTTACTATAGTTCTATTTAAACTCCAGAGACAAATCTTTACTTCAAACCTGAGAGGATATGGCTCTAATCTAAGAAATTTTAAAAGCTCTAAATTAATACCTAAAGAAAAGGGGCTTAACCTATGTAGACATACCATCACATATTTCCTTACCTACAAGTAAGGGACTAAACTCTTCTAACTCAACCGTGCCCTGTAAGGAAAAAAATTTCATTCAAAACCAAACTTTATAATGTTGCTATATTTTATAAAGCACACTTTAGAACAGTGCTAAACCCATACTATATTTAGCTTCTAATGTCATCCTAAATCTCATGTTTTCTTTCTGCAATCACTCACCAACTTACCATCTTCCTCTCGTTAGATATGAAGACAGCATAACACTCCTCTAAAGGATACTGGTTGTGGTTTTTGATGTATTCACAGAGCTTCCAAATATTTTCCTCACTGAAATAAAATAATTGTTCAATCAATATAAGGAAAACACTCATGTCTTTCAAATTTGAACAGAAGACTGATGATGACAATTAAAAAGTTGTACAGCTAGATAGAAGGAATAAGTCCTAGAATTCTATACCACTGTAGGATGACTATAGTTAACAATAATATATTGTATAGTATCAAAGTTAGAAGGATATTGAATGTTCCCAACACAAAGAAATGACAAATGTTTGAGATGATCAATATACTAATTACCCTGATCTGATCATCATACATTATATTTAGCGAAACATTACTACGTACCTTATAAATCTGTAGTTATTATTTGTCAATTAGAAAAAAAATGTTGGAAGAGACCTTAAACACCATCTCATCCAAAAATTGGCTAACATTTGAATCTCCTCTGAAACGTCCCAACAAACTGTTATCCAACCTATACTATGTGTGAAGCTCTCCAAACATAGAGCTTATTACCTCCCACAGCAGTGCTTGCGTATGGAGGTATTTTATAACTGATAAAATGCTGGGTCAATATTCTGTAAGCTTTGGGTCCAGGGACTTGAGATACAGCTGGAATTCCAACTCAGCCACTTACAAGGTAAGAAGCTTTGAACATCTCAACCTCTCTGAGAATCTGCCTTTCTCATCTGTAAAGTGGGCATAATGACATCATATTATAGACACTTTATAATAGAGTTTAGTTCACATTGGTTCCCTGCTCCCCTTAGAAAAGGGACAGGGATGGGTGTTTTGGGTAGGAGGACTACTGGCTGGAAAGGCTCACGAGCAATTTGTGATGTGGCCAGGAATTCTTTCAGAGAGAGTCCCTGTGAGTGAGATTCCCCAAATCCCCCTCTAGCAAGGAGGAGGCCTGACTTTTAGAAAGTTCTTTCTCATACTGAACTGAAATCAATCTTCCTACACCTCTGCCCCAGATAAATCTCCCTTCTCTATGACAGGCCTTTGGCTATTTGAAGCAGTGGTTAGAACCCACCTAAGTAAAATGATGCCCAACATATCAAACCAAGCAGTAACCAAACCACACTCCTGTGCATGGCAACCACCGTCGCTGCTGGCAGTACTCACAGCTCAGCTTCTAGGATCCTGTTTTTTTCTAATGAGCCACACAGTATCTTTGCTCAAAATGGGCTATACCAGCTCTCTGCTCACAGCATGTGACTCAGTCTGTCAAAGCCTACTTTCCAGTCATGTACACCACACTACCTGAAAATGAAGCAAGGCACAAACAGCACTGAGGACTGTCACCATTTTATGAAAATATACACTCTTTCAATTCACAAGTCCTGGCTTTATCTACTTGTCTCAGTGCTCCATACAACTAGGCTTAAAATACTGAAGTTGGACATATTTTTCTCCTATGGTTTTGTTTTTCTGTAAAATACCTAAAAGCTGGGAATGGTGGCTCACACCTATAATTCCAGCACTTTGGGAGGCTGAGGCAAGGGGATCACTTGAGGCCAGGAGTTCAAAACCAACCTGGGCAACATAGCAAGACCCCATCTCTACAAAAAAATTGTAAAAATTAGCCAGGCGTGGTGGTACACACCTGTAGCTCTAGCTACTTGGGAGGCTGAGCCAGAGAAGGGTCACTTGAGCCTAGGAGTTCCAGGCTATAGTGAGCTATCACGCCACTGCACTCCAGCCTGGGCAATAGAGCAAGACTCCATCTCAAAAATATTTTAAAATAATAATAAAATAAGAAACCACAAGGAAAAAGTGGTAATAATGATAACAACAGGAGATTACTACTGACTATTCCAATATGATCTGTAGTACAGAGTAACAAAAATTTACTATTTTAATATGACATGTATTAATAGTATATATAGTAGCTAACATTTTTTTAGTCTAAATGTTTAAGGACCAAGTTTGGAGAAGACATTTGTCTGGCCCACAAAAGTTTTGGAAACTTTATCACAAACATCTTCAAGAGTCTAGGGTATACAAAATACTGTGCTAAGTGCTTGGAGGATACGGTGATAAATTAGAGCTTACAGACCACGAGCAGAGACATGCAGATCCATTAATAGCAAGCATCATAGAAGGCCATAAAAGATGCATACAGAGAGCATAGAGGAAAGAGTCATTAATTCTGAGGGATATGGGAAGACAGAAGGGGTATAGGTTGGCTGTTGATAGCTTCTTCTTGTTTGTTCCCTGCTCACCCTTGCTAAGTAAAAGTGGGCTCAGAGTTAATGCAAAGAAGTGGTGAATCCACAGGTACCACAAGCACTACTGTTGGGCTGAACACATAATGTGGCTTGAACACACATTGCCTATTATCTTTCAAACGTGTGACTGTTACATAGAGCAAAAACATTTAAATGTAAGCGTTACTGATTTTTTACACCCTTTTTATCACCAATTGTTTTTCAAGAGCACAACTAACATTATGTGGTCAATCTCATGAAACTTTTGAGGTTAAAAAAGGAGGGGAGGGACCTTACACTTGGAAATGCCAGAAGTCACAAGTGGAATAGAAGGAGTTCTGGATTTCATGTGAGTCCTGACACCCATTTAACTAGTAATTTAAAAAAAAAGGTGGGGCGATGATGATGATAATGTTCCCAAGCTGTCAGCTGATCGTTCTGGTAACAGAAAGGCTGACAAAGCAGCATAAAGACTTAGACTCTGCAAAGGTTACAAGGTTATGGGCTGAGGTCAGAAGCACAGAGAGAGGGGAAGATCCCTGGCACACAGCAGGGGCTCCACAATTGTTTGAAAAATACAAAACAATTAAAACAGAATCAGAAATGCTCTGCAAACCACACAGTCCCACACAAATACTAGCTACCATTATTATCATTAAATGGGGTCTTGAAGGATAAGTAACATCTGACAGAAGCTAACAGCAATAGAGAGTAGGCATTTATTTCAACTTACAAGAACCTGCAGGAGCACAAGTAGAAAGAAAGGTATGCTTACCTGACGTGTTCAGACAGGGTAGAACAATGATTCTCAACAAGAGGCGATTTTGCCCCTACCTTCCACAGTACATTTGGCAATGTCTGGAAACATCTTTGTCATAACTAGGGGAGAATGCTAATAGCATCTAGTGGGTAGAGGCCAGGGATGCTGCTATAAATCCTTTACTATACAGAACAGCCCCCACAGTAAGAATTATCATGCTCAAGATGTCAATAGAGCCAAGGTTTAGAAACCCTGCAGTAGAGTGTTCATCTCTTACCATTATTCCATTAAATTGCTCCACTCCAACTGTAGCAGACTCCTTTGTATTCCTAGATTACCCACTGCACATTTCCTGCTCAGAGCCTTTGACCTGCTGTTCTCCCTGCCTGAAATGATCTTCCTCCAACAGTCACAAAGCTCCCACCCTCTTTCTTCAGATCTCTGTTCAAATACCACTTTATCAACAATGTCTTCTTGAAATATCCTAATATACCACAGTATAAGTCACCATTCCTAACATTGTCTTATTTTTTCTCATAGCACTTACCACCACCCACATAGTTTACTTGTTTTTTCTGCTTTTCTTGCATCAAAACATTAAGAACCATGAGATCCTTGAGGGAATTTGCTAATTTTGTTCACTGCTAGACCCCCAGTACCCAGAATTGTGCATCGCATACAGTCCAAGTGCCTAATAAACATTCATTGAATGAATGAATGAAACAACGAATGGATGTTAGGAGGAGAACTAACTGGATTCAGGAGAAAGACAGGGAAGAAATACAGTACAATGGTTAAGATGCATGGACTCCAGAATCGCATAGCGGTTCCAGTTCCAGCACTACCACATGCCAGCTGTGTGATCTTGGGCAAACGACAGCATCTCTGTGGCTCAGTCTCTTCATTAGTAAAATGAAGATAATGATAATAATAAAACCTAGCTCGTAGGCATGGATGGAAGCATCTGGCATTGGGCTTGACGTGCAGTCAAAGCTGAACAAATTGTTAAGCTCTTGGTGATGATTTGGTTTGGTGACCAGCTCAAGAAGGGAGGGGTAGTTTCAGATAGCCCTGAGATTTCTTGTGCAGGGACTGGAAGTTGGAGAAGCAATCATTCCTCAGGAAGGAAAGGGTAGGTGGGGGAGTGAAAAGGACCAAGGTAGGGGTATGCTTCAGCTGCAGAGGCAGTCTAGGACAGGGTGCAAGTGTGGACTCTGGGGCCAGACTCTGCCTTGAAAGCCCCTTTCCCTCACTCTGTGCTTCAGCATCACATATCTTTAAAATGGGGACAATGTGGCTCATGCCTGTAATCCTAGCACTCTGGGAGGAGGGGGGGGAAATCGCTTGAGCTCAGGAGTTCAAGACCAGCCTAAGCAAGAGCGAGAACCCGTCTCTATTAAAAATAGGAAAAATTAGCTGGGCATGGTGGTGCATGTCTTTAATCCCAGTTACTCAGGAGGGAGGCTAAGGCAAGAGGATCGCTTGAGCCCAGGAGTTTGAGGTTGCAGTGAGCTATGATGACACCACTGCACTCTACCCAGAGCAACAGAGCAAGAGTCTGTCTTTAAAAAAAAAGGTGGAGGGATAACAACAGTACCTATTCCCTAGGGTTACTGTGAGGCTCAAACGAGTTAGCTTACATAAACCACCCAGAACAATGCTTGGCATATAGCAAATACTTTGTAAACATAACCATTATTATAATGACAACCTATTGGTTAAGGTCATTGTTTGTGGTGCCAGAGGGTGTGAATCGAATTCCTGGCTGCTATTAGCTGGGTGACCTTGGGAAAGTTACCTCAAACTCTCTGTGCCTCCATTCTCTTCCAAAATTAAAATGATCTTCATCTCAGTCTGAAACCACTTCAGCAGAGAAACTTCCAAAGGTTTTCTGTGCTCCACCCATCCTCTCCCCCAACCACTCATCTGCTGAGCAAGCCCAACAGAAAAGCGCCCGCCACAGGTAATGCACCACCGGCCCTAAGATTCCGGACGAATTCCCAACCCCATCCAATTGCCCAAGCTCTACTCAAGAGACCAGAGCTGCCATTCTCGCTCCTCCTCCCCCAAAACGGTAAAATCTGCAGTGGAGACCGGGAGCGCCCCCGAGGAGGGGCCGGGAAGAGGCCTGCGACTCCTGGCCCGGCGAGCTGGGTAGACCAGAGGCCATGCCCACGCCCCTCACCAGTAGCAGCTGCTGTAAACACAGGCGTCCCGCGGGGGGCTGGCCGGCTGGTAGCAGGCGGCGGTGGCGGCGGCAGTGGCATCCCCGTCCATAGCGGCTGGTTTGCCCACGGCCCGAGCCTGAGGTGTACCGACTGCACGGGACGCGGGGACAGGCCGGCGTTCAGCAGACTGCGCGCGTTCCCGGGACGGAGTGGGCGGAGCCCGGGGGGGCCGGGCCAATTTCCGGGTGGTGGGGCCAAGCGCGGGGTGGGCGGGGCTCAGGGCGGGCCGTGCAGGCTCCGGAAGGGTGGAGCCAAAGCGAAGTGGGCGGGTCCGGGACAGGGTGAGCGGCGCGAGTTCCCGGTGGGCGGAGTCGGGAGCGGGGAGGCCTGCGTGTTCCGGGTGGGCGGGGACCCGGCCGGGTGGGCGGGGTATGGGGCGGGGCCGGCGTGCTGGGGAGGCGGTAGAGGCGGGCCCTCTATCTGCGCTGGGAGAAAAGAGGTCAACCGCAGGCTGCCTGGGAGAGGTTGTAGGGGAGGGCTTGGGGTTGATGAACCGCTGGCCCTGAGGGGCGGTTCGGTTGAGAAGACTCCTCCAATCTGGGGTTGGGGTTATCAGCCGTGGAGGAACCAGTTGAGACGCTGAAATAAAAGAAGCTTGTGAGTGAAACCGCGGGAGCCCGGAGAAGAGGAAAGGAGGAAAGAGAGGTTAATTCCAAATACGACAGCATCAAGGACGCTTTTAGAGAGGCACAGCACCTGGAATTAATGTTGTAACTCAATTTTTTAATTTATAAGATCTGTATATATTGGAAATATATATTGGTTCCTTGATACAATTTTTTTTAAAGCTGAAAGAGTCCACATGATATCCTTTTTGTGTTCATCATATGTTTGTTCATTTGTTGGCAGTCTGGAAGAGAAGATACCACGTTGTTAAAACTGTTTATCTCTAATGAATGAATGGATTCGGGGATTTCCACTTTCCAGGACTTTCACTTTACACTTTATAGCCTTCTGAATTGTTTATATTTGCAATGTCTGATACATAACTTCCCATTATAAAAACTGAAATTTGTAGGTTGATTTTAGGCCATCCACAGTGAAATTCTCATGAGATTCTCTTGAGTCCCAAACCCCATAAATCCTAAAGACTTTGAGCATAGTACTTGTTTCAGTTATCAATTAATTGCCTCTCAGCCCAGAATACAAACTGCAATATAGGCTCTATGCTAAATAATAGAATTCCAGTAAACATTTCTCCTTTAAGGAAATGTTAGCATGATGTTAAGACTTCTCAGTAAAGAGTGCCGGAGGTGTATTTGCAAGAGAAAGAGGTTTCCTGCAGTTTCTGGAACTGGACCAGAGTTGTGGGTGTGGTCATGAGAACATCCGGTGGAGTCTGCTCCAGCCACAGACCCAGAAAGAGGCCCCTCTGTGACCTTGCAGCTTTAGCCTGGCAATAACCTTTCTTCAGCCTCTACACAGAAGCCAGAGCCCTGGGAGGCCTGCAGACAGCCACTGCCCATACTCTTTCAGCAAGCCCTTTGTGGCCTCCACGAAGTCACTTGTGGCCAACAGGGTCACACACCGAGCAATGGTTCCTTCTGCCACCCTTCCCTTTTTCCCACCTCCGCCCCCATCTCCAGTACTTTGAAGGTCTTCTGAATCTGCTGCCTTCAGCATCTCCAGACACCTCCAACCTAGCTAAACTAGCAAACTTCTCTGCTATCCGGTAGCCAACCTATGCCTTCTCCAAGGGGGTCCAAACCTTTTTTAAGTTTGTCCTTCTTTGGGTACTCTCCTTCAGCCATAGGTCCCATATAGAATTTTCTTATATCTTGTTGTTACACTTTTATCAGAGTTAATAATTCTTTATATTCAACTTATCTTGCTTGGCCTACTATGTGGTTTCTTCTCTCATGGTTGAGCCCAGACTACTATAGGACTTTGAGCCAGACTGGGTAGGTTCTACCACTTACTAGTTGTGTGACCTTGGGCAAAGTTACTTTACCCCTCTGTGCCTCAGTTTCCTCATCTGTAAAATGAAGTTAATGATAACACTACCTACCTCATAGGGTTGTTAGGAGGATTAGTTGAATTTATGTACATAAAGCACTTAGAATCGTTGCTGGCACGTTGCTGGCATACAAATTGTATGTACCCTCTTTCTGATGTGGTCTTTCTTTCACCTTCCTTGTTTGCAGGTTTTCCTAGGAAGAGTTTTTGCCTTCCATCTTTCTGCAGCCTTTTTTCCTATTTTGTCATAACTTTTTATTCATATGTCATTTTTTTTTTTTAAGAGATGGGGTCTGGCTCTGTCCTGGGCTGCAGTGCAGTGGTGTGATCTGCTGGATGCAGACATAGCTCACTGCAGCCACAAACTCCTGGGCTCAAGCGATCCTCCTACTTCCGCCTCCCATATAGCTGGGACTATAGGCGCACGCTACTGCACACCCAGCTGACTTTTTTTTTTTTTTTAAGAGATGAGGTTTCACTATGTTGTTCAGGGTTATCTGGAACTCCTGGTCTCAAGCAATCCTCCTCCTCAGCCTTCAAGTAGCTGGGATTATAGGGGTAAACCACCACACCTGGATTATATATGTCTTTAATGGCAGTATCAATGCTTAGTAACTCAATCTGTCTGTCTCTGCCTCTGCCTTGAGCTTCTCCAGGGCATGGGCCTTGCCTTGGGAAGTAGAATAGTATAGTAGTGCTGGAGTCAGAAAGATGGACTCAAATCCTATCTTGGCTACTTAATATCCTATATGACCTTGGATAAGTCAACAACCTTTCTGTATATTAGTTTCTTTGTAAAATGAGTATAACAGTAGAGTGCCTACCTAATGGGAGCTGTAGTGAAAATTAAATAAACCAATCTGTTCAAAACATTTAGCATAGTCCCTGGCGCCACAGAGGTACCGTCAAAGGTAAACACAGCTGCAGGGCACCAGTCAAAGTGGTAAAAACATTTTATTCAACAACCACTGACAGTAGGGGAAGGTGCTGAGCTCCATTCTGATTGTACGGAAGTGATTTGGGAGTTTCAAAGGAAGAATGAGGGAGAGGGAGTGCGGGAAGATTACAAAGTGTTGGTCAGCGTAAATACGGTTAGGCCAGCTGTGTCTGCTGGCTAGCAGTTATCTAAGTTAGGATTCTATCCTCCCACGGAGACTGGGAGACAGAGGTCCTCTTCTTCCTGAAGATTGCATTTCAAAGGAATGGCTCTCAGGTCCTTAACAGGAACTTCTGAGTTGCAAGAGATACCTATTTACAATTCTAAGCCCTTTTTAGTAAATGCTTCAAGGGAGATCAGGCACCTATTATCAGGTGTTGACAAAAACAAATAGTAAATTTTCCTGGCAGCATTAAGATTTCTTTG
>CAUYPO010112235.1:0-17766 GCA_963574435.1 Cheirogaleus major
ATCCCCGTCACTTCCTAAAAGAATGTCTGCCCCTGAAAGAGTCCCAGGATGCTACCCTAGAGCAAAGGACAGCGCCTCTGTCGTCTTCCTTCTGCTCATTTTGCCATGAGCCAGCAGCCCGCACGTGGGGGGCTGGAAACCCGGCCCCCACCTCAGCAATCCTGCTGATAATGTCGTTTTAGGTCCAGCTCTGTGGGTCTCGCTAAAGCCGGGCAGGACGAGTGGCCCCACGACTGGAGGAGGAACCTCGGCCGGCCGGGGAGAGGGAGGACTTGTTGAAGATCATGCCGTAGGGCGTGACAGAGGGCCCCAGCCCCTCCCCGCCTCCCAGGGCCTCCGTGGTGGCAAACAGGCCTGAAACCGCATCCTTTCAGTGCACACTCAGCGCACACAGATCACACCAGTTCCCTGCCTGGAAACGTACCGTCTAATCGTAGCAGTGCAGGCACCTGGACAGCAAGCGCGTGGTTTTCGTTTTAATAAAGTATCTCTGTTGGGAGGACGATGTTACTGACTCGTCAAGGCCTCTTGTCCCTCTCCCACCATCTGCGTCCCCTCCTCTTGCGCATCTTCCCTTGGGCCCCGTGCCTTCCCCAGGAAGCCCCCTATGACAAACGGAAAAGAAAACCCGGCACTCTCCCAGCAGTTGCGAAAGCAAAATGGCAAGCCCCTACTTTCCTCTTTTTTGGGGAGGCGTTGCTGGGGTCAGCCCGGGCATTGGCAGTGAGCCTCCCAGTCCTGCCAAAGGGGTGGCAGGAGCGTGTGCTTATTTGAGCAGGTCACCGTAGACTGAGGGTCTTTGGGGTGAGGGACAGCACTCGAGTGGCTCCAAGGCGGAGGATGCCGTGCCTGGGGAGAGTGTGCCGAGTGTGCCGGAGCACTGGCCCCCACAGGGCCTGACAGATGGCAGGGGCCCAGGAAACCTGCTGTGGCTGTGGGGGTGGGGCACGGGTCCCCCCTCAGACTATACTGTGGGGGCCAATGGCTGTTGGGGCCGGGGTGATGGAAGGACATCGGCTGGGGGGCGGTGAGGGTTGAAGCTGGGGATGGGGCTGCCCTGGGCCACATGACTTGGCTGAGTGTCTCACCCCGCTCACAAATGGGGAGTAGCGGGCAGTGCTGGACCAGGGGAGGCCCCATATCTATGGCATAGGGGGACCAGCTCCCTCAGCCCCTCACCCCCGGGCACCCCTGGAGCCCCTCTCACAAGGTGGGAGCCCCACGAACAGCCTCTTCTGCAACATCAGCTGAACCCACCAGCCCCACTGTGCAGAGAATCGGGGTCCCCTGAACCCTGGTTTGTGTTTGGCCTTGGGCAAGGCCCCCACCATCTCTGCAGCTTAATGTCCTTAGCTACCAGAGGCCCAGGCTGCCACTTCTTGTCCCCTCTGCCTCTCTCCTGGACACCTGTGGACGGTGGTCCAGGGCTTGTTGGGGCTGGGCTGGTGCCCTCTCTTCCCTTGTCCCCAAACCCACACTACTCCCTCCAAGGAGAAAGTGTATGAGGAGCTCAGAGATGGGTGTGACGAGGCCTTGCTCAGGGCTGGCCCAACAGCCCCACTCGGGGACCCTTAGCATGTCCTTCCCATCTGTGGACTTCCCTGGCCTCATACAAGGGTCTTGAGCTCAGTGGTCTGACATTCTTCCTGCTCCGACAGTCTGCAGTGCTGATGGGGACATTCAAGGCAGTGGGACAGAGCAGAGGGGAAGAGAAAACTTTCTGTGGACCAGAGGGCATACCTGGTCCCCAATCCCCTCAGGGTTACACCTGGAGCCCTGCTGCTGGGACTTCGGGGGAGGTGGCAGGAAAGTGTGGGACTCCCAACTCTGGAGGGCCAGCATTGCACGAGAGGCTACGCCCTCATGACCTGGCGGGTCTTCAGAGTAAGGGGGCTCACTGCTCCCACTTTCGAGGTGAGGAAACTGAGGTTCAGAGGAGTCAACCCAAGTCACATGGTGGATCTGGGACTTCAACCTGGGACTGTGGGGACCAGGGAGCTCCTTTGCAGGGGGGCTGGGAGAAGAACCCTGAGGGGGGGTGGCTGTGGGGGAGGAGGTGGGCAGGGCTCACCCCCTGGGCTGGGAGAAGGAGTTTCTTTCGGGAAGTGGCAGGCTCTGAAGCTGTTGATCTCTAAATTATAGCGTTGGCGCGCACCGGTTGCTGCGGCAACCGAGTTGTCCTGAACCGGGGAAGTGTATAAACATTGCCACAGATGCACAATTAGATCAGGAAGAAGAATAGAACAGAAAATAGAAACTTCCAGCCTTATATAATTCTGGGCCAAAATGTTATCAGGAACCCAGGCCGGGTCCTGGCCCTGCCAGCTGCCGGGGCTGGGGCAGCACCGTCTCTCTCCCTGGGGACCCAGTGGCAGGGAGGGGGAAGAGAGTCTGCCCTCCATGGGCCCAGCTGGTGCTTCCTGCCACCAGATGGGGAGAGGGGCCTCCTCCGCTGGGACAGCTGGGGACGCTGACAGTCAAATCCAGCCTCTTACCAGCTCCTGGGACGTGAAGCGGGAGGGAAGCAGGGGGGCAGGGGGCTCTAAGGGAGCAGCTACTATCTCCTTCATCCTGGGGCAGGCGGGGAGATTTGAGTCCCATTTTACAGATGAGGATATTGAGGCTCAGAGAGGGCAGCCCAACTAGGTAGTAGGTGCGTCTGCCTCTCCCACTCCTGGTCTACACACCTCTACTCATTAATGCTGATGCTACTTGGGTCTGGGTCCCCTGCCAGCTGTGTGGCCCTGGGCAGGTCGCTTTCCCTCTCTGAGCCACCTGTGACATGGAAGTAGTGATGCCTACACAGGGGTCAAAGCTCAGGACTCCCCCTCCTCCCTCCTGACCACCACACTGTGTTCTCCACCCACCACCACTCCCAACAAGTGTGGGGGCCAGGACAGGCACACATCTGGGGCTCGGGGACTCAAAGCTGGGAGGGGAGCATCTAAAAGAGGAGCTCGGACCAAGGTGGGGCTGCGGGTCCCAGTGCTGTCCAGTAGAACTCTCTGCAGTGATGGAAACAGTTGCCGTATCGTCTGTGTCCAGGATGGTGGCCATTAGCCACTTGTGCCTCCTGAGCACTTGAAACGTGGCGCATGCAAGTGGGGAACTGAAGTCAAACTTCTGTCTAACTTTAATTCGCTGTAAAGAGCCACAGGCCAGCAGCTGTGCACTGGACGGCACAGGAGGATGCCCACCCCCGAGAGGCGGAACCCAGGGAGGTTGGCGGGGCCGGAGGGTCTCGGCTCCCTGTGCTCAGGGCAGGCAGGACAGGTCGGGGGAGGTGGAGCCAAGATGAGCATCAGGAAGCTTCCAGGACAGTGGGAAAAAGAGGGTTGGAGGGGCAGCATTGAGGGACAGAGACTAGGACATGGACTTTAATGGCCTTAGCTTCCTGGTCAGTGAGCCCCAATCCCAGAGCGGGGCCAGCCTGGGGACACTGGCTCAGGCCCCATCATCAGAACTGCCCCAACAGTCACGTTCTGCCTGCCCGGGCTGGGGAAGTCTTGGGTTCTAGTCCAGGCTCTTCCCCTTCTGGGCGTCTTTGGGTGAGCCTGGGCTCCCCCGTGTCAGCACCTGGCTCCCCGGTGCCTCACCTGTCCGGCTTCTCCTCCCCAGGCCCTGCATCTTCCCAGGTGAACACGCCGGCTTCAGGACATGCACGGGCACAGCCGCAACGGGCAGGCCCACGTGCCCCGGCGGAAACGCCGCAACCGCTTCGTCAAGAAGAACGGCCAATGCAACGTCTACTTCGCCAACTTGAGCAACAAGTCGCAGCGCTACATGGCGGACATCTTCACCACCTGCGTGGACACGCGCTGGCGCTACATGCTCATGATCTTTTCCGCGGCCTTCCTTGTCTCCTGGCTCTTTTTTGGCCTTCTCTTCTGGTGTATCGCCTTCTTCCACGGTGACCTGGAGGGCAGCCCGGCGATGCCCTCGGCGGGGGGCCCAGCGGGCAGTGGCGGAGCAGCCCCGTCGGCCCCCAAGCCCTGCATCATGCACGTGAACGGCTTTCTGGGCGCCTTCCTGTTCTCGGTGGAGACGCAGACGACCATCGGCTACGGGTTCCGGTGCGTGACGGAGGAGTGCCCGCTGGCAGTCATCGCGGTGGTGGTCCAGTCCATCGTGGGCTGCGTCATCGACTCCTTCATGATTGGCACCATCATGGCCAAGATGGCGAGGCCCAAGAAGAGGGCCCAGACGCTGCTGTTCAGCCACCACGCGGTCATCTCGGTGCGCGACGGCAAGCTCTGCCTCATGTGGCGCGTGGGCAACCTGCGCAAGAGCCACATCGTGGAGGCCCACGTGCGGGCCCAGCTCATCAAGCCCTACATGACCCAGGAGGGCGAGTACCTGCCGCTGGACCAGCGGGACCTCAACGTGGGGTACGACATCGGCCTGGACCGCATCTTCCTGGTGTCGCCCATCATCATCGTCCACGAGATCGACGAGGACAGCCCGCTCTACGGCATGGGCAAGGAGGAGCTGGAGTCGGAGGACTTTGAGATCGTGGTCATCCTTGAGGGAATGGTGGAGGCCACGGCCATGACCACCCAGGCCCGCAGCTCCTACCTGGCCAGCGAGATTCTGTGGGGCCACCGCTTCGAGCCCGTGGTCTTCGAGGAGAAGAGCCACTACAAAGTGGACTACTCTCGCTTCCACAAGACCTACGAGGTGGCGGGCACGCCCTGCTGCTCCGCCCGGGAGCTGCAGGAAAGCAAGATCACCGTGCTGCCCGCCCCGCCGCCCCCGCCCAGTGCCTTCTGCTACGAGAACGAGCTGGCCCTCATGAGCCAGGAAGAAGAGGAGATGGAGGAGGAGGCGGCAGCCGCCGCTGCTGTGGCCGCTGGCCTGGGCCTGGAGGCGGGCTCCAAGGAGGAGGCGGGCATCATCCGAATGCTCGAATTTGGCAGCCACCTGGATCTGGAGCGCATGCAGGCCACCCTCCCGCTGGACAACATCTCCTACCGCAGGGAGTCCGCCATCTGACCTCCAGGCCCAGCCCGCATTGCTGCCCACACAAGCCTCTGCCGGGGGGTGGGCGCCAGGACACCCCCTCGCACACTCAGGACAGAGCTGACCCTGGCTCCGTGGACCTTCCAGGGGAAGGTGGGGCCGTCAAAGACTGGGAGACCCCTTCCTGCTGACTCCAGAGCCCAGGCGGGAAGGGCCCACGATCCCTCAGCTGGGTCAGCCTGGGCTCCCCAGCACCTCCCCACGGCGGCTCTGCCCCCAGACCCACCACCCTTTCCCCACCGACTCTTCAAGGACGCTCCCCCTTTACTCTCAGAACTTGGGGAAGGCGGCTGGACTGCTGGGGGCCAAATTGGGGTTCTAGGGTGGGCAGGGAGTTAGTTTGGGGGAGGGAGGGGGGTGCGTTTCTTTTGCATGACTGTGGCCTGTTGCTCATGACTTTCTTTTGTAAATATCTATAAATGGAGAGAGACGGAGACACCAAATTCACCTTCTGCCATTTTTACCTGCAGGACAAGGAGATGCAGCCCCTCTCTGTGCACCCCACCCCTCCCCACCCGTCAAGCCTAGCCCCTCCCCTGCCCAGCCGGCTGGCCCCTTGAGACCCTCAAAGCCAGCCACCTTGGCTCTTGGACGGTGTTAGGCTTGGGTGGAGAATCGGAACCCCAAGGGCCAGGATGAGGGCCTGTCCCTCCCTGCAGCCCCTCTGGGCTCCCAGGCCCAACCAGATTGACAATGGAGTTTGTAATTATATATTTTTAATAAAGTATATGGTCCAGTAGGGTAGACTGGTTGAAGATGGAGGGTTGGAAAGGAGAAAGAGAGAGAAAGAGAAAGCACTCGTGCGTCCGTGTGTGCCTGTGTGTAGCATGTGTGTATTTGTATGTAGTGTGTTTGTATCTCTGTGTGCCTGTGTGTAGTATACATGTGTCTCTGTGTGCTTGTGTGTCTCTGAGTGTGCCTGTGTGCAGTATGTGTGTGCCTGTGTGTAGTATGTGTGTCTGTGTGTGCCTGTGTGTGCCCTTTCTGAGAGACGACCCTTGGAGGGAACTTTTTCACCCACCATTTTCCTTCCTTGAGTCAACACAAGGACCCCGAGTTGGCATCACAGAACCTGGGCTTGGGTCCCAGCTCGGCTACTTAAGGGGCTGTGCAATAGTCAGCAAGTCGCCGGGCAGTCGTTGGTCTGAGTTCCATCATCTGCAGAATGGGATTAACCATCCGAGTCCTGCGTCAACTCAGGTGGAAGAAGGACGGGCCGGCCAAGTCACACCCCCACACACGTGCTGACGAAGTTGGCTGCAGGGCGCGGTGGGAAGGCCTCTAGTTTAACAAGGGAAACCTGGTCACAGTCCAGGCTTGGTCTCTGCTCACTGTGGGACCTTGGGTAAGTCTCTTCCCTTCTCTGAACTTAGACAGCGACGACTCGTTCTTTCTCAGGTCCCTGCGCTGGGAGTGCTCGTCTGATTTCTCCTGGGCTCGCTCCCCAGCTAGAATGTCAGCTGGGCTGGACGACCCAGATGGCCGCACCCGCACGTCGGCATTGGGCTGGCTGTCTTCTGGGGGCTTTGGTTCCCCTCCAGGGCTCTTCCTCCTACAATAGGCTATGTCCAGTTCCTTTATGGTGACTCATGGCAGCAACCTAAGAGGGCAAAGGCAGGAGGTGCAAGGTGTCCGGAGGCCCAGCCTTGAATTTGTATGGCATCACTTCTACTGCGTTCTATTGCCCAGTTCAGGTCATGAGGCCAGCCCAGATTCAAAGAGTGGGAAATGGGACTACACTCTTGGGAGAATGATAAAGTCACATTGCAAAGGAATTACACCCCAGGAGGGAACTGTGGCCATACTTGGTAACCTATCATAGAGACTTTGAGTTTGAGGGATCCTTCCTGCTATTCTACATGCCAGTTGTGCCCCTAGCTATCAGGATGAAAGAAAGCAGACCCTCTCTGGTCTCAGGAATCATCTCTGCACAGGTACCAGCTACCTCAGTGTACACAGGGAAATAGCAGGCAAGCTCTCGCACTGTGGAGTGCAGTGGGCTGCCTTGTGAATGGCCACATTTCACCAGCACTGCCAGTTGGGTAAACTACTGTGTATCCCGTGCACTTTAACAGTTTAACAAGGGAACCTGAGGCCTCTTTCCTGGAGAAACAGACTAGGTTGGGAGCCAAGTCCCTCCACAAATAACTCATAATGTCTCTCATTTGCATAATACTTTTCACATCCTTTATATCACTGAACTCTCACCACACACCTAGAGGAAGACGGGACAAAGGTTATGGCCTTTTACAAATGAGGATGTGGAGGCCCAGAGAACTAAGGGACTGGTTTGAATTGAGGTGAGGGCTTGCCCCTCCCCGCCCAGATGACCCAGAGTGCACTTGTGACCTGCAGGGACCTCCAAGAGCCTGCAGGGGCCACTCAAGGAAAGAACTCAGCTGTCCGTCTGCACCTGGTGTCTCACCCGCACCCCCAGGTCGCCAGTGCCTCATGAGGGAGGGCCGGCCCCCCCACCCACTCCCATCCTCTCCTGCTAGTTCTCGTCCTCCGGACGCCTTAGCGCCTTGGACCCCAAGCAGTAACTGCAGAGGACTTAGGCTCAGGCACTCTTGGCCTCAGAACCTTCAACCTGGAGCACATCTTAGAGGATGCCCAGCCGGGACACGGGGCGGGCAGGGGTACACATGGGTCCCCCTAAAAGGGCCCCTGTCCAGAGTAACACGGGGCATTTCAGGGTCCCTCTCAAGCATCTTCTTCATCATCAGTTTGCCACTTGTTCAGACACGTGTGCAATTGCTCCTTTAGGAAGGGCCTCGTCTGTCTGGTCACATCCAAGGTGACCTGTGGGGCACAGGAAAGGCACGTTTGACAAGAGCCCAAAGCCAGGACTTTCTGGAGTGTCAAAGGCGAACACCGGTGGCACTGGGGGAGGGGCCGCGGTGCTGAGAGCCCAGCGCACAGATGCAAACTCCTGCTTGCTCAGCTCTGGCTGACTCACCTTCCCTCTCCCACCTGTTACCCTTTCACAGCCCTCCCACCTGCCTCCCTCCCGGTGCAGCTCCTCTGATCTCCTTCCACTCGGCTCCTGGCGGCTGAAATAGGGGGATCGCTGCCTCTGGGGGTGTAAGAACCTCAGGTGTCATGGAGCTTGGAATCACGCTGAAGGGGCCTTGGAGCTGCCACCAAGCCATCCTCCCTCCATGCCAGCTTCCCTGCAGAGCCAGGAGGGGAGGCCGCTCCTTCCTGCCCTGCCTTGCCCTCTCCCCCAACTTGGGTCACAGCCGGGGCTGGGGGTGAGGCGGTGGGGGAGAAGGAAGGAGGCATCGGGAAGAAAGGGGAGAAGAGAGAAGAGAGGTGGGTCTCACGGAAGCTGAAAACCTTGCCCTCCTCTGGCCACACCTGCCCGCCCACCTGGAACCCCACCTTCCCAGGTCCCCACGCAATCGTGTAGACTCAGCACGGCTTCCTTCCCGCCAAGAACTCAAACAGCTTAGAGGAAAATCGAGAACTTAGGAGGCACTCAACTCTGCTACTTCACCTCACCGAGTTCTCTCCTCACCTCTGTCAGTCGGCTGTTAGGTCACATGGCTGGGATCAGGGGACCTGCTTCCTCTGTTTTTCTCATTGTAGTTTTTTCTAGGTACTGACTTTTCTGTGTACAGATGGATTCCACACATTTTCCATTTTTAATGACTGTAGAATGTTCATAAAATCACACAGCTCAGTGGGCCTTTGTGGACCATCAAGGCCACTCTTTATCCACAGGTGGGGAAACTGAGGCCTGGACCGGGGTAGCCTTGAACCAGGCTCTCCTGGCTCCTGGGTCAGTGCCCTTCCCATTGCTAGACACAATTTGTGGGACCCATGGCCAAATGTGGGTCCCTTGTTCAAAACTCAGGAAAACAGGGCCATGAAAGGCACTAAAATATAAAACTTGTTCCTTTCTTCTGACTTCCTCCTCTGCTCACGTGCATGTTGCTTTGTCCCATTGAAGTTCACCTACAAGACACAAGTGCAAAGATAAAATTAAGAATTTTGAGACAGACGGCAGAGGATTAAACCAAGTTTGGGTCCCTGCCTGAAGCCAGCCCTGCGACCAGCTCCGCTGGCCCGACTCTCCCCTACTGCGGGGCGTCCGGGTGAAGCCCGCCTTTCTCCACGACACGCGGTGCTGTGATGAGCATCTTTGTGCAGTTTTCTTTCCTCTTGTGGCCGTTTGCTTTGGCTAAGCACCAAGTAAAAAGGCTAACAGGATACCGGTCTGTGTTTGCCAGACTCTCTAGAAAAGTAGCCTTCAGCATCCGAATCTCTCCACAAGGACAGTGTAGACCTGGGCTCCACCACTGGAGAGGGGAGGAAACGAGCTCCCCTCATAGCTTCGCCAGGGGCTCCCAGCCGAGAGGGTGAGTGCAGATGAGGAAGAAAGGCAGGCATGGGCGCAGCGACAGGACCAGGCCATGGGGCCAAGACCACTGGCACTTATGTGCCTATTTACAGAAAGCAAAGATTATGGGTGTGAGAGCCAGAGGGTCCTATGTCTGAATTCTGCCTTTCCCACTCACTAGCTGTGTGACTTCGGGCAAGTTAATTTATGTCTCTGAACCTGTTTCCCATCCATATCTATCTCACATGCTTATTGTGTGGATTAAATGGAGTCTGACATGAGACCAGGCATGGCATGGCGGTATCAGGTATGTTATTAGAACGAAATAAATGTGAGTTGCCTTCTGGAAAGGATTTTGATTGGCTTAAACATAAGACACACGATTTGAAAATGGACCTCTGAGCTTCCTGGCAGCCGTGCAAAAAGGGACACCTGATGGCTTACTGAGCCGTCAGTATACGAGGGCTGGGAGGCTGGAGAAAGAGCTTGGGTTTGACTCCTTGTGTGATCCTGGGATATTCTCCCTTTTCCGGGCCTCTTTCCCCCATCTTTGAAGTTAGGAGGTTAGACCTGATGACCTCCAGGGTCCTACCATGTCTAACAACCTGGGATTTTGTTCCTGTGTCTTTCAGAAGCTGGTGGGAGGTCTTGGGAGGGGGAAGGATGGAACGGGCATGTGGCAAAATTGGCCAAGTCTGTCTTTGCCCCTCCCCCAGCCACTGGCAACGTACAGGGACCACCCCTCACTCCACTTACCGACCCCCTCGGATGTGCTGTCACGGTCCTCACACGAGCCCTGATGGGGACCCCCAGCCAGAAGCATCTGCCCGGATCCTGGTCTTCAGCTCGTACTCCGGGCCCCACCTGTTACAGATTCTAAAGGGCATCTCATTCACTCAAGGAGTATTTGTTGAGCACTTACTGCGAGTAGGAAGGCCCTGTCCTCAGAGAAGGGATGCGGCACTGAGCCAGACAAAGATGTGGCTGGGACCTGGACCCCCAGCCTGCTACCCTGGGCTGTGGCACTGGGGAGGAGCCCTGGCTGGGAGGCCTGCCTCTGGCCTTGGCTCCACCACTGACACCAGGTGGGACCACAGGCAAATCCCTGCCACTACCTGCTTGGGCTTGGGACAGCAGCCAGGGCTCCTTGGTGACGGTTGCTGGAGCTGTCCCCTGTACCTGCAGGTGCTGTGGCAATGGGACAGGGATGCCAGAACCGCTGCTGGGTGGAGGCCATTCTCAGCTCTCACAGGGCCCTCAGTGAGAGGGAGGCCAAGAGGGGACCCTGGGTGCCTCCATTAAAGGGGGTGGCAGGCCCAGGGCAGAGGCTTGTAGCTATCACACAGACGGGCAGCTACAGAGTCTCCCCAGGACCATGTTCCTGATCCTTGGCCTAGCACCCGCCTGACTCTCTGGGAGGGGGCCCCTTGGAATGAGGGTCTGGAGGCCAGCACCTGTCCCTCCTACCTCCTCAGGGCTCCCCTTGCCACCTCCAGGACCTTTCCCAGGTCCTCCCCCCACCCGCCTCTGTCCACACCTGGTCCAGGGACTGAGGCTGAGTCCACAGAGGTGTGGGAGGTGCAGGGAAAGGTGACCAGGCTGGGAGGTGAAGGGGATATTACACACTGATGTGGGAGCAGGTGACAGAGACAGGTTGCAACAGAGATGGGGAGAGAGGAGAGATACAGGCACAGAGATGGAGTGAGAGAGACAGAGAAAGATGGAGAGAGACAGGGCTGAGAGAGGGAGGCCTGCCGAGGAGGGCCAAGCGCAAGGCAGAGGGTGGTGGAAGGAAACACACAAAGAGAAGAGCTGCCTGGAGCCCCCGAGGGATGGAGGGAGGCACCAGTTTGTCGTGGAGACACAGGTCACTGAGCCAGAGGTGGACAGCAGCAGGTGGGCTGGGGCTGGGGGTGTGAGCGTGGAGGGGAAATGGTGCCCCCCACCCAAGGCCTGCCATGTCCCTGGGGAAGCAGCTGGGTGCCCTAGAGGACCCACGGCCCAAATCCAGCCAGGCAGAGGTGAAGGTGGGAATTAGAGGAGGGGCCTGGAGCTGAGTGAGAGTGTCCCCAGGAAAATATTGGGGTACAGAGCTGTGGTGGGGGCTCCATAGAAGAACCAGATGGAGCTCAGGAGGATTCGGGCCGAGGCAGCCTTGGGAATACTGCAGTGGCTGAACTCCCTGCTGCCCCGCTGTGCGTTTGCTGGGGCAGGGGACAGGCCTGTCACCAAATCGGCTCAGCAGCTGTGTGCCCTGAGCCCCTTCTTTCCTTCCCTGTGAGATGGGGTATTGATGTCTGCCCTGCGGGGGGAGACAGGCGGCAGCACGGTCTTGGCTGTAAGGTCCCCCCTGCACTCCCACCCCCTCGCACACCCCACCCGGCCTCTTGTGACTGCTGGAGGGTAATATGCACAGCCCCTATGTGGTAACAGTCACATGAAATGCCTGCGCTTCCCAGGCCACAAGGCCCTTCACCCTTTGATTTCTCATGTGACACCCTCCATCCATGTGAGGGGGATTCCATTATTGCCCAAAGGCCCTGAGGGGTGACATGTCTTACCCGAGGTCATGCAATGAATGGATGCTCCAGCCCCCAGCCCCGGCAGAGGCTGGAGGGCTCAGTGAGGCTGGGGAGGGTGCTGGGGGCTGGACCAGGTGAGCAGGTGAGCAGGTGAGGGCAGCAGACCGAAGATCTGGGGCCTCTTCCTCCCCCCCAGACCTCCCAATCCACCCCCTCCCGCCCCGCAGGCAGTGGGGCACCACGGGCAGTCTGGGAGCAGGGCAGTGAGTGATGGACGTGGCATTCAGGGCTGCGTGTGGCAGCTGAGTGGGCTGGAGTGGGGGTGGGCAAGGATGGGAAGCTGGCAGACCTGGGTGGACAGAAATGAGACAGGCAGGACCTGGGAGGCTGCCAGAGGAGCCTCAGTTGGGGGGGTGGGGAGGCACGGGACAGAGGAATGACAGGAGAAATGGAGGGGATGGAGTGGCTCCCATTCTGTCGATGACAGGTGAGAGGAGGGAGGACACAGGCAATTGAGCACGGAGAACGGCAAAGGTGGAACCGTGGAGAGGATGGATGAAGCTATTTATGGCCCAGTCGCTGCAGGAAAGGGTGGGTAAAGGGGGGCCGCAAATGGCCTTGCCACCCCCTGGCAGCCAAGGACCCAGGCTGGGGGATGGGTGGGAGAAATCAGGCCCCAGCCAGCTTTGTCACATCATGAAGGTGGCAGCAGCAGGTTGGGGGCCGGAGCCCACAGCCTGGGCGAGGGGCTTGGCTGTGCCCCTGACTCTCTGGGCAGTCCTGGGTCAGCAGCTTCCCTTCTCGGGGCTTCATCAGTAAAAACGGAATGCTAATAGCAGCCCCTGTCTCATGGGAGTGACAGCATGCAACTAAATGGTATCTGCACGTGGATCTCGCCACGCAGCGTGAGGCACGGAGTCCGGCTCAGAGAAGCATGCTCCCTTGTCCCCTGGCTTTAGGTGGGCCTAACTTAAAGGCCTGGAGAATGGGTTTCCTGGGGAACGCGGGTTGGGAAGCTCCCTCTGTCGTCCCAGCCGCCTGCCCAGCCCCAGCTCTCTGTCAGCTTCCCCAGGAGACACGTCACAGGGCGTCAGAGTTGGACAAGCACTTTGGGACCTGATCCCATCTCATGGAAGTTCAGGTGGGGAGACTGAGGCCCAGGGAGGAAAGGGACTTGCTTGCTGTTGGGCAGTGACCCAGATGCCCGGCTGAGGCCCAACATCTTGGCCTTCGCCTTGGGCCTTTCTGTGAGATGCAGGTGACAGTGGCCTCCTGCAGGGCCAGGGCCCAAGGGCTCACTGAGCCCATGTGTGCAGGGTCAGGGGGCACCAGTAGGTGTTCAGGAGATAGATGCTCCTTC
Source organism: Cheirogaleus major (assembly GCA_963574435.1). Lineage (NCBI taxonomy): Eukaryota > Metazoa > Chordata > Mammalia > Primates > Cheirogaleidae > Cheirogaleus > Cheirogaleus major. The sequence continues at coordinate 13,247 of CAUYPO010112235.1, forward strand.
TGTTTGTCATGGTCACGCTCATGTCCACCACTGTGGTTAGGAGCATGGTCTCAGGCGTCATCCAGACCTGGGCTGAATGCCGGCTCTGCCACTTACTGCTGAGTGACCTTGGATAAGCAACGTGGCCTCTCTGAACCCCATCTGTTCCTCTGTAAGAGGGGGAAGCCCCAGCTCCCACCTCCCGAGGCTGCTGTGAGGATGGAGGGCGACAGTATCTTGATGCCAGGCTCCCGGCCCCTCGGCAGCCGCTGTCATCTCCCGCCCGCCCGTTGTCCCATCCCGAGCAGCACTATCAACCACACTTTGCCACTCCCACATGGTGGGAGGACCTGGTTTTGAAGAGACCCTGGCAACCTCTCCCGTCTGGCAGGGAAGTGACTCCAGCTCTCCTCAGGCCCCCAAAATTGAGTCCTGTTTTAGCTCCAGCTCCTCCATGCTGCAGCTGGAGCATGCTGTGAGGGCGTTTGGCTGCTCAGACCTGTGCCAGCCACCCCTGCCCATCCTCCTGCCCCCACCCCTGTTCTGCTAGGTGCTGCCAAGCCGTGCCCTTGGGCCTCTCTTGCCTCCTGGTACCTGCCTCTGCCTCTGGGTACCCAAAGCCCTCCACCCACACTGGGTTGCCCACACCTCCTGGCTGGGTTCCAACTCCAGTCCCAATCTACGGTCTCAACGCCCCCTGGACATCGTTTTTCCTGTAGGGCCTGGGACCTTCATGCAAATCAGGATCCCAGAATTCCCCACTGCATTATTCAAATGAGGTCCCCGGGCCCCCAGGCCAGTGTGGCTTTCCACAGCCCCATCCCAGGGAGAGCAGAAGTTCTCCCAGGGCAGCAGGAGCGGGACAGGACTGCTAGGTGAGGACTGGAGCCACAGAACTTACTCATTCAGCCCCACAGAACCCTCTCCCTAGCGCTGCCCGCTGCTCCCGGCTCCCTGCCTGGAACACCTTCTTCCCTTCTTCTTCCTCTCAACTGGAGCCTGCCTGCACCTCACACCAGCCCCGGGCAGGGGCTCAGGATACTAGACAGGGAAGGAATGAGATTCGAGCCCCCCGGCCACTGCTCACCAGCTGTGAGCCACACAGCACAGCTGCTCCCCTGTAAAAGTGGAGCTGAGACCCCTTTCCTGGGGGGGAGGTTGGGAGGGGCCCACACCCTGATGAGTGAGCAGTGGGGAGGGGGTGAAGATGGGGGAGGGAGAGGCTGACTCCAAGGGCACAGGAGGGGGATGGGGGAAGGCTGGAGATGCTTTGGCTGCAGGCCAGCACAGAGCCCGCGGGCAGCAGCTCCTGGGTTCACGGGGAAGCCCCAAACAAGTCCCTGCAGGCCCCAGGCGCCAGGCTCATGGCCTGTCAGCCTCCAGGCAGGAGAGGGTCAGTCTCCCAACAGTCCAGCCAGAGTCCAGCCACACTGGCCAGGCTTGAGTCACATGCCTGTCCCTAAAATCACCACTGTGGCCAGGTCTGGTCAGATGCCTGCACAGAACCCTGGAGCCAGGGCACCCGCTCTGCTGGGCTGCGTGACCACAGCAAGCCACACCACATCGCTGAGGCTCGGCTTTCTCATCTGCAACATGGGGCAATAGAAGTACTACCCTCCCCAGTTGCTAAGAAAGTATAAGCGCTCAGCTCAGCTAACTGCAGCTGCTGTCTTTAGCCTCAACCTCCGGAAGTTCGCCTCTCAGTCGCGGTGCTCTCGGAGTGACTCTGGCTGGGCACCAGGTGGTTGGCAAAGCCCCTTTGCAGACATCATCTGCAGTGGGAGGTGCTGGTCCCCCTTTTAACAGGTGACAAAAAAAAGCCCAGAGCATGAGTGTCCTGCCTGAGGTCCCTCAGCTGGTCAGGGCCTGGGTCCTTCTGCAGCACCGTTGGTTGAATTGGATAATGGGGTTGGGGGACGCGGGGGTGCCCTTCTTTTTATTTATTTATTTTTTATGATCCAGCTGTCCTTTATTCTTAACAGTAAATGTATATTATATAGTTTATGTATAAACATTTATAGCTGGAAATAATCCACGGCCTTTTCTTCTTCCTCCTCCTCTCCCTCCTCGGGGTGCCCTTCTTCCCCTGGTTTTCCCTCCTGTCGCAGGGGGCACCAAAATGATCCCATCCTCCCCTCCCCGAGGAAGTCCACCCCAGACCAGTGGGTGCTAATAATTCTCGCCTCCCCTCCGCGGGGCCAGTACGGTCCCCCGGCTCCCCGCGCCATCCCTGGGTCCCTGCCCCACAGCGCCGTCCCGCGGCGGCCTCGGGGGCTGCGGGCTGCGGGAGGCGGGCGGGCGTGGTCCCCGCGAGCCCCGCTCGGCGCCCTCCGCCCGCACGGTGCCCACGTCCGTCGCGCCTCCCCGCCGCGAGCACGCGACGCCACGCACACCGCGGCACTGCGCCCCACCGCCGCGAGCGGGAAGCCCCGCGCCCATTCCCCAGGCGGGGAGGTCGAGGCAGCGCGGGGTGACGGAGTCCAAGGGCACGCAGCGAGGAGTGGGCGGAAGAGCGTGGGACCGCGAGTTGAAGGCAGATTTGAGCCCGGGTGTGGTGCAAAGTTTGTGCGGGGCGCCGGAGTTTGCAAAGCGCGTGTCACAGACCGTATCCAGCCCTGCCTTGCTCCCTCTGTGGCCCCCGCGCCACCGCAGCGGACCCCGCCGGAGCCACCACCCACGCTGAGCGCTTGAAATGCGGCTGGTCCGATGGAGATGGGCTGTGAACGTAAAATACACACCGAATTTCAGACTTAGCGTGTAATAAAGATTGCAAAATGTCTTATTAATAATTTAAAATTATGGCCTTTCGCGGTGGCTCACGCCTGTAATCCTAGCACTCTGGGAGGCTGAGGCGGGAGGATCACTCAAGGTCAGGAGTTCAAGACCAGCTTGAGCAAGTGCGAGACCCCATCTCTACTAAAAATAGAAAGAAATTAATTGGCCAACTAAAAATATATAGAAAAAATTAGCCGGACATGGTGGGGCATGCCTGTAGTCCCAGCTACTCGGGAGGCTGAAGCAGAGGTTGCTGTGAGCTAGGCCGATGCGATGGCACTCTAGCCCAGGCAACAGAGTGAGACTCTGTCTCAAATAATAATAATAACAATAATTTAAAATTATTGATGACATTGTTTAAATGAAAAGCACTCCAAAACATTGGGTTAAATAAAATATGTAATTAAAATCAGTCTCACCTGTTTCTTTTTACTTTTTTGTGTAATTCCTAGAACATTTCAGTTGACAAACGTGGATCATTTTTGTGGCTTCCATATTTCTGTATGACAGTGTTGGCTTACATGGACAAAAGGTATCCCTTCCTGGGCCCACCTCAGACCCTGACAGCCTGTCGGGGATGGGCCCCAGGACATGCTTTTTTTTTTTTTTTTTTTGAGACAGGGTCTCACTCTGTTGCTGGAGCTGGCTAGAGTGCAGTGACTTCATCATAGCTCACTGCAACCTCCAACTTCTGGGCTCAACAGATTTTAACAAGCTCTCTTAAGGGATCTGCAGACCAGCAAATCTAGATTTAAGCTCCAGGAACAAGTCAGGCGTGTTCACCATCATATTTCTTATGATCTGGCATGGGGCCTGGCACGTATCGGGAGCTCCTTAAATATCTGTCAAGTGAATTCTCTCATCCAATACTCACAGCAAGTAGGTAGAGGAGACAAGACAGTTTAAATTTATTTATTTATTTATTTTTTTAGTGACAAGGTCTTGTTTTGTTGCCCAGGCTGGAGTGCAGTGGCATCACCATAGCTCCAACTCCTAGGCTAAAGCAATCCTTCCACCTCAGCCTCCCTACTAGTTGGGACTACAGGCACACACCACCATGCCTGGCTCATTTATAAATTTTTTGTAGAGACAAGGTCTCCCTATGTTGCCCAGGCTGGTCTCGAACTCTTGGGCTCAAGCAATCCTCCCTGCTTGGGCTCCCAAAGTGCTGGAACTCTAGGCGTGAGCCACCATGTCCAGCTAAGACACTTTTAAAAAAGACTGCAGAGTTCTGTGCACCTGCTATAAATCCCAAATTGACCTATAGGTACTGAGAGGAAAGGTGTCATTCATATATGTACATATATATATATATAATTTTATTTTTAAAAACATTTTACATTTTTATTTTTAAAAATTGACAAAAATTATATATATAGTTATATACACATGTTGTTTTGAAATATGTATACATTGTAGAATGGCTAAGTCAAGCTAACATAGTCATTACCTCACATACTTATTTTTTGTGATGTGAACACTTAAAATTTACTCTCTTAGCAATTTTTAAGAATACATTCTTTTTTTTTTTTTTTTTTTTTTTTTTTTTTTTTTTTTGAGACAGAGTCTCACTCTGTTGCCCTGGCTAGAGTGCCGTGGCGTCAGCCTCGCTCACAGAAACCTCAAACTCCTGGGCTCAGGCGATCCTTCTGCCTCAGCCTCCCGAGTAGCTGGGACTACAGGCATGCGCCACCATGCCCGGCTAATTTTTTCTATATTTTAGTTGGCCGATTAATTTCTTTCTATTTTTTAGTAGAGATGGGGTC
>CAUYPO010112237.1:0-14630 GCA_963574435.1 Cheirogaleus major
AAAGTGAAATGTAAGATATATCAACTGTCAAACTTAGTACTTAAGGAAATAGGACATTTCATACTTAATAACCTAATATTATACATATATATATATATATTTTTTTTTTTTTACCAAAACCCCTTTGCAGATGTAAAAACAGACCTTTCATGCTCATTGGGTGTCTTTAATGGCTTGTTTTCTAGCATTCCTCACTCTGCACCGAGGAATAAAAGTCCCGATTTGTAGAAGGGTTGTGATTTTAGAACACTTGGATTTTGTGGGCACAGGGCAGGTGTACCCCCTTACCCTCCATCAGCTTCTACAAGACAAATGTTTTTAGAAGACAGAAAACATTTCCTTATAACAAAGGCGTGAGTAAGACTAGCCTGAGTGCTGGATCTAACAGGCCTGGGGCCATGGGGTGCACCAGGCAGGACGCTAGAACCAGAGTTGCTTTAGAGGACAGGCCCAGGAACCAGTGCACACCATTGTCATGAGAATGTGTTTTTTGTGCTGCAAAGACACAATGGTAAAATACCCTTTTCCAACACAATCTGGTCTTACAATGGATATTTCCTTAAACACACAATCGGGGATTTTCCTAAAAGAGCTGTTACCTTCAAATGCATCAAGACAAGAAAATCCATTTCTTTAAATATCTTCCATAGAAATCACAGAAGATTTAAGGAGACATCATAGCATAAAGCAGGTTAATCATTTTTAAGGTTCATTTCATAGTTTTCTGAACTTCTGTTATTTGAAGAAACAATCCATTATTCTTGTGACAATTGGGGGAGGTTCTCAAGAAGGTACCCATTTGGGAGCTCTGAATTACCAGCACATTTTGCAGTTGGGAGCTCAAAACTTTTTATATAAATATGTGAGAAACCCAGATGAGATTTATGATTTATTTTTATTTCATAATTTTATTTCTAATGCTGGATTCATAGGCACTCCCATTGGGATACATCTTCCTTCTCATGATAACAACACAATAATTTTAGCTTAAATAATTATTTAATATAAGTAAATTTTTTGCTAAGAAGAATCCACAAAATACAAATGAGCACAGTCACTAAATTTCGCGTTGCCTGACCGACCATGTCACAGCACCACATATGATTGCAAACTGCAAAGCCTTTAACCAAAGACAGAGCAGCTCAAGAAGTATAGGCTCAACGGGACACGGAATCATAACTTAAGAGTTCCAGAGCATCTGAACCCTAGAGGAGAGGAGGGATAAAGAGATGCTGAGGGTTGTCTCCATTTTCTTCTCTCCACAGTATCATGCACAGTGGCACAAACCGACTGGAAAGCTCAAGTTACACCACTTCCCGGGGCGAACTACCTCGTCCCCCCAGCTTTTCTGGGCAGGAGGCTCCCTCCAGGGCACATGTACATGTAATATAATATTTATATTTATATCCACGCAGCCATCAATTCACCCATTCATTCAGTCATCCAGGCATATTTACACGGATGGAACACATTCGCGGAGATTCGATGTGTGCGTTGAAGTTCTATCTACTGCAGCCCTTACCGGCGCCGCGCTTTGTCTTGCTGCGTGTCACCACCCCAAGAGCAACGATTTCGGGGAAGGCACACCGGCTGCTTCCCACCCCACCTGGGTTCCGTGTGAGCACCAAGCTGGTGGGGCCAGAGACGTGGGGATGCTCTGCTTCCTGCAGCGTCTGGATGGCGGGAGGCCCCGGGTTGGCGACGCCCTCCTATGCCGCCTCGGGTAGGTGCGCCAGGCATGGGTGTGGCCTCGCAGGGGCGACTTTCTCTCCAACCGCCTGGCCCACAGCTTTGGAACAGCGAAGCTCGAGTTGGGGTCTCTAGCACGCCAAGAGGAGAAATGTTTGTTCCTGAGAACACAAGCAAAATTTTTGTGGGCTTTTTTTTTTTTTTTTTTTTAATATTCGGCAGTTTTCCCCCCAAGGAGCCACTTCCAATGTCTGCCTGTGAGTCCTGTTGTTTGGCCCTACCTGGCATTGGGGAGACCCCAGACATCCAGCAAAGTTTTCTTCTGTTTTCTCCTGCTGTGCCCAAGTTTCCTCTCGACTAGTATGACAGCGTGGGGGTGGCGTCTGGGGAAAACGGTCAACCTAGCCCTGCCTGGTGGCTCCCTGGAAGCCAAGTTAAAGTTAACAAGTCAGTCCCAGGCCTAGAAATAGGATGCAAACCTTCTTCCATCCAGCACTAACAGGATCTAGCAGCCAGAATTCCCTAGTGTCTTGCTGGACCCGACCCGGGGCGCCGCCAAGTGCGCCACGCACAGTCACATTCGGTGTCTAATTAAGGACTGGAGCCCCTCTCCTCCCTGCTGCAAACTCGGAGCCCTGACTTCTCCAAAAGTACCTGCCACTTGGAGGTGGCCCCGCCTCCCCGTCCCTCCCGCCCCGGCCCCGCACAGCAGCAGCGCCTCAGCACCCAGACTTCCCAGATCACAGCTAGTGGTGCGCCGCGCCCGCCTCCCCCGCGCGCCGTGCGCCCTCCCTGCGCACCGCTCGTACTCTCGACACGCCGCCGCCCGCCACTGCAGCACCGGGGGGAGGAGGGGGAGGAGGACCGCAGCTTGCAAGCCGGGAGCCACTTTCCCGCCCCTCCTCTCGGCGCTGACACGCTCGTAGGAGTCACCACTCCGCGCGCTGCAGGAGAGAGTGGCAGACGGAGGCGGCCCCGGGAAGCGAGCCGGAGCGGCGCCCGCACAGCGGTGGCTGCAGTGCTGACACCACTCCGGGTAGGGGGTCCCCAACGACTAGAGCGGTGAGTGAGGGGCCCCCGGCAGCAGTGGCGAGACTTCCCGCCGCTGCTGGATTTCCCTTCCCGACCGGGAGGCCGAGCGCTGCAGCCTGGGGAACTTTTTGCAGCCTTTCAGAAGCGCAACTTTGCCCCGCCTGGCCCCAGGCAAGCGGCTGCGGGTGCCCGGGGCTACCAAGAGGGAGCCTTTGTTGGGGCGGGATCGGAAAAGTCGAGGTAAAGAGAAGAAAGTGATCCCCTGTTGGCGGGGGTAGGTCAGGGGATGCGGGAGCACTTTATCCGGGATTCCCGGGGGAGGTGGGTGGGCGGCAGCAGGGATGCGGGGACCGCATCTGGAGGGACCACCATGCTCCTTTGCTTGTGTGTTTTGATGGGCAGGAGGAGGCTGATTCAAATGAAGCAGCCCAGAGCGCCCGCTGGGTGCCGGACCGGTACCCTCACTGCAGCCTTGGGCTCAACTTTTTGGCGGGGATCCCTCTGCAGACGTGCGGGTGGCAGGAGAGCAGAGGCAGCCGCAGGAGGCGCCGAGGGAGCCTGGAGGAAACGCTGAATTTTCAAACTCTAACATATAAATTCCTGAAACCGCTGTCTAGCGTCTACGCGAGAGCAGGAGAGGGATGGTGGGCTGGGGAGCCCCGCCGGGCTGTGGCTCTTTGTCCGTTCCTTCACTTCCCCAAACTGCGCCTTCATTCAGCAAAAACCTACTGAGCGCCTACTGTGCGCCTGGCGCGGCGACAAAGACTGATGGGTGTGAAGCTTAGCGGGGGAGAGGGATGGTCCCCAGTAAATAAACTACCCTGCTAATTCAGGGGGTGATGAGGGCAGTGGAGGCGGTCAGCCAACCCATTCGATCCTTTTCTCTTGGTGGGCTTTCCCCCCAACCTTCGCCTGGGTTCTAGACTGGGAACTCCAGCGCGTCGCGGGGACCGCCCTGGGCTGGGCCCAGGAGGACTGCGGAATGTGGGGATGAACTTGGCTCAGGGCAGCTGGCACCCCGCAGCAGATGCACGTTGCGAAGCATATCTGTGGGCTTGCGGGGACCTCAGGAGGCGCGTGCGGGGGCGGAGGGGGAGGGGCTGACTCACTGGGGCTGGAGGTGCCGCCTGGACGGCCTGAGCTGGGGGCGCTCGCGTCACCTGCTACGTGTGCCAGTGATGCAAATGCAGACCCGCGGGGGGCGGGCGTGGGTGGAGGGTGGGGGCTGGCGAAGGAGTTTCCGTCTGGGAGTGTGCCTGTGTGCGTCAAAGGCTCTTCGGTGATGGATGCCCCGTGGCGCACCCGGCGCGGACAGAGGCGACCCGGCGGGGCAGCGGAGGGCGGGTGGACTGCGGCGACGCGGGGCGGCGAGGAAAGCCCGGCAGGGCCGGGGCTGCGGGCGGGCGGCTCCGCAGTGCGCCGCAGTGCCCGGAAGGCGCCGCAGCAACCCGGCGCTCCCCGGGGGACCGAAGAGATGAGACGTCTTTTAAGGCCTCACGACAGGGATGCCCTGATGTTCTCCTCTCCCGCTGGACCTGCTCCCTTCATACTTAACTGACTGACACCGCGAGAAAATAGTTTCAGTTTAATTCTTATCCTTAATCCTGGAGGATTTGGCATTAATCTCTTAGGCGTTCACTCCTTTTCAGTGGCAAGTTCCGAAAGGCCTCGTGCTCTTGGCGAGTTTTCATGTGAAAGCTTCGGTGTTGGGGTTGGTGAGGTTCTGTAGTGCCAATCCATTCCTTCACCGTTCTTTGGGATTTTTAGCAGGAGGCCTGGCCTGTAAGTGGAGTTTGAGAATGGCTTAGGAAACAATGTGCCGCATTCCTCTTCTATAACATAAAAATACATGTTAAAAACACTACTGATAATGCACTTGTTGGTGGAAAAATAAAAAGCCCAATCCACGTTCCATTCTTTTTTTTTTTTTTTTTAAGACCACTTTCTGAAAACCCAATGACAAAGGTGTTTCAACTGGCTTTCCTGAATGACCCCACATCTGCAGTATGTGAGTGGAAGGATGGAGGGGAAGCCTGTCTGGAAGGAAGGAAAAAAGAAGGGGAGGGAGGGAGGAAGAAGCAGTTATCTAGGAACCCAGAGACTAAGATCTCCGGTCTCTATTTTCCCAAATTTTATGTTACATCACCTTGGGCAAGTTACTTATCCTCTTGGGTTCATCTTCCACATTTGAGAAATGTGAAAAAATAGCCCTTATTTACCTTACGGAGTTGTTTTGAGGATGAAAGAGATCATTTCACAGAGCTTTGGGAATACAAATTTTCTATGAATGGAAAATATTATGAAACAAAGTCTCCTCATGAAAAAAGAAACAATTTTATCTTTTAAAAATTTCTGGAGACTTTTCCCAGAATTGTTCCTTTAATGAAATATGGCCTTCAGTGACAGCAAATGCAGACAATAGACTTTTCCTAGCAGTCTAATATAAAATCAAATGCCATTAGCTTCTGACTGTCTGGAGAAGGAAAAAAAAAAAAAAGCTGTGGATCACATTGTTTTTGTGATGTAGTGGAGAAATCAAATTTATTTTTCATGATCCACTGACAGTGAAAGTAGCTTCCTCTGGTCTGAGCAGCAGACTAGCCTAAGAGCTTTTAGGTAAAAATCCTATTCATTATTAACCCTGTAATACTACTTAAGTGTGGAAGGTGCTTTAAAGAACAGGATGCAGTTCCCAATCTCCAGGACATTACCGCAAAGACGTCATAACATGCAATAATATATTACATGACCACAAGTACCAGAAAATCCATTTCCTATAATTAGGAATATTAGCTCTTAAGTAAACTTGTTGATGACATATTCTATGAATAAAAATATGTAATTTGTCAAAATACCTTCTTAACCAGATCATTATGTTGTTATTCATATGATTCTACATAATGGTAGATTTCTGTGAATAGTGAAAGTGAAAATGCCTTTTTTATTCTATGTAGCTGTATCAGGGGAAAACCTACAATTCACCAATGTGCTTCTTGGTTCCATGTTTTTGAAGTCTTTTTCTGACCCTGGTTCACAGCATGCATATCATCATTTATTTATACATAAAGTCATCATTTAGATTATCTCTTTATAAATCTAGGAGAAGCAGCTTTCCAGCAGTATGTAGTTTTGATACAATATTGCTACATTGTTTTTGGTTTTGCTTTCCTTTTTGAATCTCTGCACAATTGAGCAACTAGTGTAAAATGTTGCGGTGGATTGAATTTGGAGCTTCTTTATTTAAGACAGCTGAGAATAGCAATGGGCATGAAGTTACTATTTTAATTCTTGCTAGAAATGTCTTAATGGGATATAAAGACATCATTTAGTTTTTTCACAAACACCCCCTCATAATTAGGGATGGTGCGTAGTAGTGCACATCATGATGGCTTCCCCTGTTGGGAAGAGTTGAACAAAATGAAATAAATGGACAGGAGTGGATTGGGTGATTTGATCCTTTCTAGTTATAATATTCTTTCCTTTTAGGAAATAGGGAAATATATGATGAGTTATATTTGCATTTGAAATTTGCTTATAAGTAGAAAATAAAAAAGGGGCTTTTTATTAACTCATGTTGAAATGTTACATGGAGCTATAGGCTCTGTTTTTGTAGAGTAAATAGTTTACTAGATTCTATATTATGCCATTAGAAGTACAGATTAAAACATTTCAAAAGATAAAATTTGAAAAATAATAATTTCAGCTTAACAGAAAGCAGATAATCAGATCAATTTAGCATGACATTTAAATGTTTTCCGTTAACCACCTAATGCCCATCATGCTTGCTATATCTTTTTCCATAGACAATATGTAATACAAATGATTAAGAATGGACATTATAGTGATGAGCTTCAATCTTCTGACAACCTTGGGCCCTATGGTAATTCAAGAATATAGTGATATTTATGACAAATGAGACCAAGCACTTTCTTTTACCATTTGCCACCATTTGAAAATCCTATGAAATTAGAATCCTAATATAGCCAAATAGACTCATGATTCTCAAATAGTTGTGTGTATCATACTTTCCTGGGGCTTGTTCTAGTGGAGGTATCTGAGCACTATCCTAGACATTCTAAGTTAGTGGTTCCATGGTTGGTCCCAGAATATGCTGTTTATCAAGCTCTGCCCAGTGGGTTGGGTGCCATCATTAGGGGACCACATTTGCAGGAGCACTTGAACTAGTACTAGACAGCATGGTAGGTACCCAGAATGCATGGGCTTTATAAGCTATATTGTTCCCTTTAATATTTATTGAGTATCGGCTGGAAGCTCTCAGAAGAATCACATTCTAGCTGGCAAGACAGACTTAAAGATAACTTTGGTAAAAGTCACAGGAGTGAGTGAGAGAGGTGGTTGGGAAGGACTCTATGGAGATAGTTGTATACAGGTGTATAGGTGGGCCCTGCCAATTAGCTTGCTGGTCCTGTTAAGCTATGCATATTTGTGTACAGTGCCTGCATCCAGAACATTATGTTTAATCTGCATGATGACTATGGGCCTCTCATTACTCAGAGAACTTGTGATTTTCCCAGACTCATGGCTTATAATCAACTAAACCAAGTAAACAGACACCTAGTCCAGTTTTCTTTCCACTACACCATACCTGTCTTCACCTGATTACAATCATCCGGTGTGTCCAGACCATTGGATGAGCATCAGGAGAATTTTTTTTTTTTGAGACAGTCTCACTCTGTTGCCCAGGCTGGAGTGCAGCAGTGTCATCATAGCATACTGTAACCCCAAATTCCTGTGCTGAAGTGATCCTCCTGCCCAGGCTCCCTAAGTAGCTGGGATTATAGGCACATGCTACTATGCTTGGGTAATTTTTAAAAAATTTTTTGTAGCAATGGGGTCTTACTGTATTGCTTACTGGTCTTGAACTCCTGGCCTCAAGCAATCCTCCTGTCTCAGCCTCCCACAGTGCTAGAAATATATGTGTAAGGCAGCACTCCAGGCCCATCAGGAGCTTTTAAAGACTATCCTTAGGTCTCCTATTAGGTGACTTCAGTGGGTCTTCCCTCTATTACTGCTCCTCCAATTGCCAAACAATTGGCACTTTTGGAACTTAAAACTTCTAGGTCTGCCTTTGTAGACACACCAGGAACACCAGTAGCTTGTGTTTTAGATGCTATCTCCTCCAATATTCAGGTTTTAAAATCTGCAAAATTGTGTGAGATAAATAGTGATCTGGGGGGGGGGGTTAAGATTTTTCTAAGAGAAATATCTGAGATGTTTTGTTCTTTGCTTTAAATTACCTAGCTGAGTCACGCAGCATGGGAACCTCTGCACCAGGGGACAGCCATTCATTTTGGCAGTGGGTATGGAAGGTGACCCACTTCGTCATTTCAAGCTCCATCTAGCCTCTTTTAAAATACACTCATTTTAAAATCACTTTTTAATAGTTCTAAGCATGGCGTTTTTTCTATATTTCATTTTTGTGCTTATGTGTGTTCGTATTTGAGAAGCGAACATTCTGATAAATTCTTGGTGCCATTTTCATGTTTGCCCTCACACTATTATTTTTAATGCCTGACAGCATGCTCCAGTTAATGCACATTAAACACATTACTAGCTGCATCGAACACAAAAGTAAGTAAGTATAAAGATTATTTTTTGAAGTATTCAGTTAAATCTGCAATCTGTGTTTCCTGTTGGCCACATCAGTGTGAAGGTAGAAATAATAGACTCACAATAGCATCCGTAATCATTTCTCTGGTTCTATTCCTACCTCACTTGTGTATTTCCCAGCCTGCTTCAAAGATTTCTGTAGTCCTCAGGGATCACTCCTATAGTTCTTGTCCCCTGCTCTGGTTCCCTGTGGCAGCATTGCTCTCGCCTGACCTGCCTCTCACTGCTCAGAATGCTTTGGTGCCAGCATTGTGGAATCCACTGACACTGCCATGTGCTCTTAATGTCCCTGCATTATTGTCCCTCTTAATGTCCCTTCATTATTTTTTAAATAATGAAAAACTATTGAAGTGAATGAGATGAATCTACATGTACTAAGATGGAATTATTTTGAAAATGTTATTAATTAAAAATACAGCAATTTATTGACTGGAATGTATAGTATGTCTCTACTAAAAAGAATTGGAGTTACATCACAAAGCCTGGAAGAATATGTAAGGTTTTTTGGCGGCAAAAGAAACAGAGAGAAAGAGTGGGGCCAAACAACGTGGCTTTATTTAGGACTCTTGGGTGAGGTTCTGGGGTCCCAAGAGAGGGGGGCTGAGAAGTCACATCCGTTTGAAGGGGGTGAGGTCTTTTATACCATTTGGGCTGGGCTAGGGACTTTTGGCGGGTAGAGCTGGGGTGCCTTTGGTGGTCATTGAGAAATAGGAGGGGTTGGCGGTATTAGCAGAATCCAGGAGCCAAAACTTTCTTATCCAGGTGGACCTCTGGGTGTGGTACTTCTCAGTGGGGCCTGGCAGTTTTTCCTTGGTGGGTCTGGTCTCGTGAGCCTTTTTTTTTTTATCTAGGGAGGGGAGGGGGTGCCCACCACCAGCCTTACAGAATACAGACCAAAACCTTATCTTTTAGGGGTAAGATGAAAAGGACCTTATACATTTTACTTCATGTATTTCTGAATTGTTTGAATTTTCAACAAAAAGCACATATTACTTTTGTAATTAAGGCACCAGCAAAGTTGGTAAGGATTAGTTTCAAGGTGCTCCTGTGATGCTATTTTTCAAATATTAAATATTGATATTAATGTTTTAGTGGCTAAAAATCACTGCCAATTTTTCTCATGGATACTTTTTCAAACATTAATATGGTAATGTCTGAAAAAGTAAGGTCGTCTAAGTTGTGAGACCATAAATTACTTCAGTACTCTATAAAACTATTTTCATTTTGAGCAAAAAAAGGAACACACCTAAAAACATCCAATACAATGACCCTTGAGCAAAGATCGCTTGTTGCTGACTTAGGTTATTAGAGCTGAGGACCAATCACTCCCCAACCCCAATCCTCAATTAATCTTACTTGTCCAATAGCTGTCAAAAGTCTGTATTAATACCTTGAATATTTTGCTTTTAGGGACATTTTTCATTCTACTATGACTGTGTATTTGATGAAATTGAAGATTGGCAATTTTTTATCTTCTCTTGCTATGGGCCTGGGATGTCCTCCCTCCCACCGTCTCTCCTCCCTCCCACTCCCACCATACACACATTTATTTATGAGAAAGTTTTCTAGTTGTCCTTAAAGCCTCTGCTTAAAGAGGGGATGGCTAATGGGTACAAAAATATATTTAGATAAAAGAAATAAGACCTAATGTTCGGTAACACAGCAGGGCGACTCTAGTTAACATTAATTTGTTGTATATTTCAAAATAACTAAAAGAGTGGAATAGGAATGTTCCTAACACAGAGAAATGATAAATGCTTGAGGTGATGGATACCCCAATCACCCTGATATGATCATACACATTGTATGCTTGTATCGAAATATCACATATTCCCCATAAATATGTACAACTATTATGTATTCTTAATAATTAAAAATTAAAAGAAAACTGCAGCTGGCTAAATTTTTTCCAGCTAATTTTTCCAACTACTAATAGAATAAAGGCAATTTTCTTTAAAAAAAAAAAAGTCCCTTTCACGACCCTCCACAGCAGAACTAGAGTCCCTCTCTGGGTCCCTCCCAGGCCCCCACAGCCGCAGCTGTTAGCACTTCTCACACTGTGTCATCCTGGCTGCTTTATGTGTGTTTTCCTGCTAGACTTTAAGGTCCGTAAGTTTTGAGGGAAGAGGCCAAATCATTGAAATCTTTGTAACTCCTGGAACTGGACACATCATAGGGGCTGGAAATATTTTAAATTATTTTTAAACCTTTTTTTTTTATTAAACTATAATATACAGAAAGAAAAGTGCACATATTACAGGGAGATAGTTGAATTGATTTTCACAAACTGAACACATTACTTTAAAGAGCACCCATTTATGAGACAGAGAGAATATTCCTAGTGCTCCAGACATCTCTCCCATGCCCTCCCAGTCATGGCCATCACCCACTGTCCTGACTTCAGTCCTCTTGGTGACAGGTTCTCCCTCTTCTGCTCCAAATCCTGCTGTTCCGTGCCTGAGGTCTGAGAAACGGCTTGGTGGAGTCTTACTACTGCCAGTGGACATGAAGATGGCATGACTGTGCCCAGAATGTTGTCTCTAGGTGCCCAACCTTCCAGTCCATAAGGTTCCATGTAGAGGCAGAGAAAACAGTCCCTAATTAAGTCTACACAGGGTCATCTGGGCTGCAAAGCAGCTTTGCTTGTGACCTGATTTGAAGTCCCTTATGAACAGTTCTGTCATTGGACCTCCAAGCCTTCTCCAGAATCTCATAAAATTGCTCTTCAACAGGCCTTTTTCTTCTAACCCTTCACACTTAAACCCATTCCACTGGGTGAGAAAGCAACAAACTGACTTCCAACCTCTTCAAATTCCTCTTCTATCAGCTGGCTTCTGGGCCTAGCAGTTTGGATACTACGCAGTCAATTCACCTGTCTCAATATATACACTAGATATTCTTAATCTTAGCACAAGATCAAGAATACTCACTGGAGAACCCTGGGCTTTCATCACAGTATTTTTTCCCCCGTAGATTTGCTTCTAATGTATTGCCCATTGACATCACTATTCCAAGAAGCAGTTTTAAGGAACTTCCTGTATGTATTTTAAGGCTGTTGTCCGTTATATTACCCATTGCCCCATTCATTAGGATCTATTCAAGAAATGTTTTTGGAGTTTCAGTACTATAAAAAAAACTGTGAGTCTCCTGAGTACTGATTTTGTTTTATCAATTAAATTCATCATAGTATAGTTCTTATCAGTAGAAAACATATATCATAAGTATGTAATTGTATGCATATGACAAATGTATACATCTGTGTAACCAAAAGTATATCTTCATCACCTTAGAAAGTTCCCTGTGCCCCTTTTATTAATTTCCTCCTTCCCTAGAGGTACTGTCCTGATTTCTATCATCAAAGATTAGTTTTGTTTATTACTTGAAATTCATATAAAGGGAGTCATACAGCATGTACTCTTGTGTCTGTTCTCTTTCATTCAACATACTATTTTTGAAAAGATTCGTGTTTTCATGTGTATCAGTAGTCATTCTTTTTGGTTGCTCAGTAAATAGTATTACATTATGTGAATGTACCACAATTTGATTCTCTGTTCACCTGTTGGTAGATATTTGAGTTGTTTTGAGGTTGGGGCTATTATGAACAAAGCATCTGTGAACATTCTTGTGTATGTTTTGCCACATAAGGTAATAGTCACAGGTTCTGGAGATCAAGAAGTAAACATATCTTTGGGGAACCATTTTTCAGCATACCACACCATCTGTATATCTTCTCTGGTGAGGTGTCTGTTCAGACCTTCTGCTTATTTTTCAATTAGATTGCTTGTTTTCTTACTGTTGAGTTTGAAGTGTTCTTTGTACATTTTGGATACCAGATGTGTTTAATCAGTTGTGTTTTGCAAATATTTTCTCTCAACGTGGCTTGTCTTTTTATATTATCAACAGTTCATCTTTTGATGAACAAAAGTTTTAATTTTAATGAAGTGGAACTTATCTTTCATGGATTGTGCTTCCAGTGTCATATCTAAGAAATTTACCAACAAATTCAAGGTTACACAGATTTCCTTCTATGTTTTTTTCTAAAAGTTTTATAGGTTTGCATTTTATATTTGAGTCTGTGATCCATTTTGAGTTAATTTTTGTTTAAAATGCAATGCATAGTTTGAGGGTTTTAAAAATTTGGTTTGATTTATTTGTCTAGAGATGAGGATCTTACTATATTGTCCAGGCTGCATTTGAACTCTGGGGCTCAAGCAATCAATCCTCTTGCCTCAGCCTCATGAGTTGCTGGGACTGTAGGCATGCACCACCATGCTTGGCTTAGGTGGTTTTTAAAAAAATTAATGCACTTTATTTTTTTGAGTGGTTTACAGAAAAATTGAGAGTAAAGTACAAAGTTCCCATATACTTGCCCCCACCCCAATTCCCAATTTCTTGAATTAGTGTAGTACATTTGTTACAATTGATGAGCCACTACTGATACATTATTATTAGGGTTCACTCTGTGTTGTATATTCTATACATTTTGACAAATATATAATAACATGGATCCACCATTATCATTTGGTATTATACAGAATAGTTTCAGTGCCCTAAAAATTCCTTGTGCCCCACCTATTCATCCCCCTACCTCCCCCTTCCCTTAAACCCCTGACAACCACTGATCTTTTTACTGTCTCCATAGTATTGTCTTTTCCAGAATGTTACACAGTTGGAATCTTATGGCACCATAGCCTTTTCAGATTGACTTTTACTTAGCAATATGCAGTTAAGATTCTTCCATGTCTGTTCATAGCATGATAGCTCATTTCTTTTTATTGCTGAATAATATTCCATTGTATGGCTGTACCACAGTTTGTTTATCTATTGACCTGTTAAAAGACATGTTTGTTGCTTCCATATTTTGGAAATTATGAATAAAGCTACTATAAACATTCATGTGCAGGTTTTTGTGTGGACATAAGTTTCAACTCATTTGGATAAATACCAAGGAGCATGATTACTGATTTGTATTATGTCTGTTTCGTTTTGTAAGAAACTGCCAAACTGTCTTCCAAAGTGACTATACCATTTTGCATTCCCACCAGCAATGATGAGAGTTCCTATTGCATTATCTCCTAGTCAGCATTTGGTATTGTCAGTATTTTCAAATTTAGCCATTCTAATAGATAGGTAGTGGTATTTCATTGTTTTAATTTATAATTCCCTAATGATATATGATGTTTTTATTTATTTATTTATTTTTATTTTTTGTGAGACAGAGTTTCACTCTTGTTGCCCGGGCTAGAGTGCCCTGGCGTCAGCCTAGCTCACAGCAACCTCAAACTCCTGGGCTCAAGCAATCCTACTGCCTCAGCCCCCAGAGTAGCTGGGACTATAGGCATGTGCCACCATGCCTGGCTAATTTTTTCTATATATTTTTAGTTGTCCAGCTAATTTCTTTCTATTTTTAGTAGAGACGGGGTCTCGCTCTTACTCAGGCTGGTGATGAATTTTTTTAAACTCCTTTTTTTATTCTTTTTAATATTTGGGGGCTTTTTCCTCTGACGCAGTTAAGTTCTTTGGCAAAAGTTGGATTCCTTTAAGGTTTGCTTTAAAGTTTTGTTAGGACATATCCAGAATAGCTTTTACTCTAGGATGAATTTGGTACTGACGTAATACCCTTTTTCAGACTCTACTTGATGCCCTCTGTATCAGGAGATTTTTACACTCTGGTTGGTGGGAATTTTAACCACTTCGGTCGGCTACAGTCGACAGCCACAGATGAACGTGCACAGCCGAGTGTTGACTTTAACCGACAGCCAAAAGCTTTTACTTTTACAGCTTTTATCTCTGCAGTTGCAGTGTATACGTTCAGCTAATAAGCTACTACGAATCTGTGACCTTTTAACAAGTCCTTAGTAGGAGTTATTATAGTTATTTCCCTAAAGCTGCCTGTAAAGTAAAACAAGCTTTCAGTGCTTTAAAGCTTTCCTCATCACACAAAAGCAAAACGGATTCGTCGTCAATGCACAGCACAAACTATCGTGCGGACTATGAGTGCCGGCTGTGGGCAAGGTTTCACGGCCGGTGAGCGCCGTACCCAAGTGGTTAACCAAATGACTAAGGTTAACATTACTAGTGATTAGCCTGGTGTGGTGGCTCATGCCTGTAATCCTAGCACTCTGGGAGGCTGAGGTGGGAGGATCCCTTGAGCTCAGGAGTTTGAGACTAGCCTGAGCAAGAGTGAGACCCCGTCACTACTAAAAGTACAAAAAATTAGCTGGGCATGGTGGCACGTGCCTGTAGTCCGAGCTACTTGGGAGGGTGAGACAAGAGGA
>CAUYPO010112238.1:0-45437 GCA_963574435.1 Cheirogaleus major
TTAGCTGCAGCCTGTGACTCCTACAAAACCCATCTCAAGGCTGCAACTCCTCCCACCTCGATTGTGCTAAAACAAGATAGAAATGTAAGATTAATGCTTTCTCTCACTTTTGTAAAAGTGCTTGCTAATTAGATTTTTAGAGCATGGTTTTTGCCTTTTAAAAGGGGCCGTTTTTCCCTTCTCATCACTACTTTCTGTGCCTGCCTCTCTGCAGGACAGGAGTAGTCCTGGCCAGTAAATAAAGACTCACAATTGGGCCCAATTCGGTTTCTAAGGTGGTCTTTCCTCGCATTTTGGACCATAACAGCCTCCAAGAGTCATCTCAGGGCTCAGCGTCATTTTACGGAGTGCCAACATCTCCACAGGCCCTTGATGCTGAGAGTGTCGCCCTCTCCTGCCGTGGAGACTTGTCATGTGTGTTCAGAACACAGGAGAATGGAAGTTCGAGCTGATTTCGAGACTTTTCTTCCCCAGCTTCCCGCCTACTCAGTCTCCTGGGAGCTAGCAGGTAAGTGAGCAACCACAGGGGAAGGTGCCAGCACAGCATGGGACAAGGAGAAGGAGGCGGGCGCGGCCATACGCTGGGCCCAGGCCTTGGGCTCCATGCAGGGGTCCCAGAGACAAACCGAAGCCATAAGTGGGAGGACAAACACCAAGAAACACCCGCAGGTGGCATTATGGAGGCCACTGCTGCATCTGACAGCCTGGCGGACACGCCCTCCCACGGGAAGGGAGGAGGATGGTCAGGATCAGCAGAGCGGCCGCCCAGAGCTGGGGCGTGCACAGGGAGTGCGTGGCGCAGCAGCGGCTCCCAGCTGGAGGGTCGCGCCTGTGCCTGCCTCCTCTCGCTGGTTTCCTTGGTCACAGAGACTGGGACTTCGCCGGTTTGAACCTCTGTTGCAGCTGGAGTTGGCCAGTGGACCCTGGTCTAGGCGATGAGGTGAGCAGAAGCCCACTAGGGACCTGGGGCTGAGCACACCCAGTGGTTCCTTGCTCTTTCCCTTCTTCCTGCTGGCATTGTGGGTGTGAGGCATGGTGCCAGTGCAACCATCTGTGGCCACGAGGACAGAAGCACATGGGAAAGGCCAGAGCGTTGCTGAGGTGCTGAATCTTCTGTCGTCTAACTCTTGACCAGCGCTGGCTGCTGCCCACCTTCCTAGCCACGCTGTGTGCGAGAGCTCTGCAGTGGGATCTGCTCTTCAGAGCTACCCCACGTTGAAGCCGGGCCAGGCCTTCGTGCCCCCACGCCAGTCATAGATGGAGGCAGTCCCTGGGGAGGAGACTTGCCTGATCTGGCAAGTTGCTCCTTGTAGGCAGCTGAGGGCAGTCCCTGGGGAGGATGCAGCTGGGGGGTGAGGCCCCCTGTCCTGAAGGGGGATCTGGATGGGCACCTGGTGCACGCCATGAAGCCACTGCCAGCTGTTCACGGTGACAAGCCATGCTGCAGTGCTCATTTCCAAGCGTCTCTCTGTTTGCTCATGTGCAAGTGTGACTCTGTGGGGACGCAAACAAAAGGAGTTTCTGGGTCTTCCAGCTCTGCTTGCTGCTGCTGAGTGGCCCTCCGGGGTGACCGAGCTATTTGCGGTTCCATCAGCCGCGCATGGTTGCGCCCATGCCCTGGTCACCAGTGCCAGTGTGCTGTGCTGCCACATGGCCTCACTGTGCCATCTAATGAATATGCATTATCATTATCCTGTCTGTGATTACCAAATAAGGCTGAGCACAAAAAATTTTTCTGGGAATTAATTCTGTCTTCTATATCCTACTTTGGCCCTGATTGTGAACTAGAGACCATCCTTGGGCCTCCTTCCCCTCTTCCTTCCTTTCTACGTCAGTTCGTCCAAGAAAGGGGCGTCTCCTCTGAGCCTTTTAGTAGTTTCAGAGGTTGCCTAAAGGTGGTCTTACTAACAACCTATCTAACATAGGAAAATAAACCATCAAACAGAAAGTAAGAGAAATAAACTCACAGCACATAATTGCCCCTTTGAATAAAAAACTCACAACACAACTACCCTTTGTTTAACTAAAACACCTGTGGCCTAACTCATTATCTCTAAGACTTCATTCTCTCAGTCTTGAAGAGCCCTAAGCGGATAGCGAGGGTGTGAGCTCCCCGCGCCAGCTCTCTGCCTCAGTCCTTACCAACAACCGGATTCTGAGGACTCAGGCAAGCCAGAAAGACCACCTGCAACAACTTCACTTCCACTTCGGTTATCAGTCTGCTGAAGCAGAGGGAAAAAAAGACATTTTTATCCTTTAAACGGCAAGCAGTATTTTCTCAGCTGCCCAGCATTTTCACTCCTTCCTCTGTGCCGTGACCACTCTCTCCTCTCTTGCTTGCTCTCTCTTTTCTTTTTTCCTCAGGAAAATAAATAACCTTTGTACTTCTTTTTATCCTAAACCCTGTCTGATAATTCTTTCTCGCCTGCATACAAACTTCACACTCTGACACCTAATGTACCAGAAAGCCCTACTGGTTTTATTTTTCTTCAGTTCGAGGCACATGCATGTGTGTGTGAGCCTGTGTAGGTGTGCACACATGTGCACACATTCACATGTGCAGCATGCATGTGCAGACACATGCATGCACATGTGTGGCATGTGTTTGTGCACACGTGTGCAAATGTGCAGTATCCATGTGTGCACACATGTTTGTTGTTTATGTGCATGCACACTATGTGTGGGTATGTGGCGTGCACATGCATGCACACGTTTGTAGTGTGTGAGCATGTGTGTGCATGATTGCATGTATGGTGTTCATACATCCATGTGTGCACACATATCCAGCTATAGGTCTAGGATGAGTGTGGGTGAGAGGGCTGTCACTCCTGGTCTGGCTCTGCTTGAATTCAAACCAGTGTCATTCAAAGCTTCACCAGAGGCTGGCCCCAAGGGGTGACCCAAACACACACTGTCTTTGTTATCTTTTTGTCTCCTGCTGCCAATCAACTGTGTTCTCTGTTGACATCTGGAGAAAACTCAGATGGCCCTCTCATCTCATCCTGAATCAGATCCAGGAAGAAAGAAGGGAACTAACCACAGTTCATTAAAATATTCTCCTATTGTTGGTCATTTTAGAGAGTTTCCTGTTTTTATATAGGAAAAGCAAAGCAATGTTCAGTGTACACCAAATTATATTAAACATTATATTAAAATCAAATTTATTTTAAAATTTAATTAAATTAAAATTAATATATGAAATATTTGTATATCTAATTTATGCTTTTTAGGATAGAGACTCAGAGTCAGGATTCCTCTATCGAAGCGCATGAGCATCGGAAGTCTGTTTAACAGAACTTTCTTGTTGATCTGCTCTGCACTCCATGGGTCAGCAGCAGCAACAGCTGCCTGTTACTGAAGGCTCAGGGTGCACCAGGTGCGGGGCTAGACCTGCGTGCTCTCGAGTCTCCATACCTCCAGGCTCCAGTGAGGTGTCCTGCGGACTGCAGGGCAAGCCTGGGAGAGCGGGGGCATCCCACCCACAGTGGGGTTCCGGCGCCTATTCCTCTGCTCTCCCATCCACCCTTCTGGACCCGAGCACCACCTGCTCTCCCTCTAGGCCCCAGCTCCTCTCCGCCCTCTCTGCTCTCTCCATCCTGCCCGCTCCCAATCTGTTCTTTCTGCAGGACGCAGCCCTTGCCCTGTGCGGTGGAAATCAACCAGCCTTTCTCAGCTCCTCCTAATTTCTGAGCTCCTCCATTCTCCACCTTAGCATATGGCAGCCCAGGCAGGGGGGCTCAAGGGCTCTTCCTCCCTGCAAAAGTGGGGCAGGAGGAAGGTAGTGGACATGTATGTGATTTTCGGTCACTTTGACACTGCAGCTAACTAACACAGACCTGAGTCCTAAGCCTCAGAGATGCCAGGCTGGGGGCCCATGAGCAAGGCCCTTTCCCAGGCCCTCCTGGAGGTGATGCCTTGGCACTTCTAGGCCTGTGTTTCTCCCCAAGTTTTATGTGTGCCTGTTGTTTCTGGGGCTGGCCCTGGTTTTGGCATCTAATTGATGAGGAATGCTTGCCCTGGCTTTCTGGACACAGCAGACCCCGCCTGCGTCCCTCCCTGGCAGAGAGTCACGTGGACAGGTGGTGCTGGCACAGGTCCTATGGACTGGGAAGGAGGCAGGGCACCCCTGGCCATGTGGGGAGACATAGGACTCATCTCAAATTTGTATTGGAAAGTGAGAGCCAAGGTCAGAGAGGATTGAGTAAATGGGCATCGTGCACACGTCTGAGGTGCGCAGGCGGTGGGTGCTAGCGTAGACAGCAAGCCAAGGGTTTGCAAAGCGGGGAGGAGGACCAGGAAAGTGGCTCAGTGTGAGGGTGGGTGGTCTGGCCAGACCCTGGAGGCCGGGGGCTGCAGCTTGGCCCGGAGGCTGACGGCCCTGGTGGGTGCTGGGTGAGCTGTTCCCTTCCTGGATTTGGTGGCACTGACAGCCATACCCGGCCCTAGCGCTCTTGTGGAGTGGGGGCTTAAGCTAGGAGGAGACAAGGTTCTAGGATTTCATAAACCCATAATTGTTCAAAAATTGTTTTGAGGATCAATGCAGGGTTGTCAGGATTTTATTTTGCCAATTATGGACACTACAAAAAACCACAAACCTGTTACCTACCTTTCTATTATTTTATAAAAAGGGGGAGATATTTGAACACCCTCAAAACTGCACTTAGCTTTTATGAATATTGCCCTTATTTTCATCACTTTGAGGCAGAAGTGACCCATGTCTCCTGTAGCCGAGGGCCCTCTGTGCCCTCCATGGAGAAGGCTCGTAGGCTCCAGGAGACGGTCACGTCAGAACAGAAGGGTGCTGTGGGGGACAAACTGACTTTGGCCAAGGCTCCAGGGAAGCTGAGGCCACAGGTGTGCAGATTCCTGCCCGAAGCAGGTGCTCTTTCCCCAAACTCAGATTCTGTGATTTGAAAATGAAAAGAAGGTCAGGAGGGTTTGTTCAGTCTGACCCAGCATAAGCCATCTGTGTCCGCTGCTGGCTTAAGGGGAGGCCTGGCTTGGGTCCACTCTCCTTAGTACTCTCGTTAGAGACGCGGCTCGCTCAGAGAAGGCCAGAGAGAGAGTGGCAGCATCTCTGATCCCTCCCTAAGAAGGAGCCACACGGCGGTGACAGGCCAGTCTTTCTGGGGTGAGCAGTTTCGTTGCCTTTGGCCACAGAGCGGAGAAGCCTCTGGGCTTCCGCAGTGTGTCGCTGGGACTTGGGAAACCAAGACACGGACCAGGCATTCAGAATCAGCCATGTCGTTGGCAGGGCCGAATGCGGAATGAAAATGTGGGTCCCTGGTTAAAAAATTATTACACATTTAAAGACAGTGACAGCAGAGCATTGGCCTGTGCGGCTCCCGGGCTGCACACCTAAGACTGCATGCAGGCAACAGGCCAGCACAGCCCTACCAGCCTCTTCTGGAGTCTCTGCATTATCACCGTTAAAGCCTGGGCCTGCTACAAGAGCTTGGGACGGAGCGCGCCACAGAGGTGGGCTGGCCCCAGGCTCCTGGCTGCATGTCCTGAAGCCGACCTGAGCCTCCTCATCCATAAAGGGGCGAACACCACCTCCCTGGGGGCCGCCGTGAGGGCCACCGGAGAGGATGGTATAGGAGCCTTCCGGGTCCAAACAGCCCCGTGTCAGGTGCCCAGAGGCAGAGGCCCAGGGAAGGCAGCACAGAAGTCTAAGGATGTGTCCCGGCAGAGCTGGTCAGGTGACCTGGGAGCAGGAGCCATGCCTTGGCGCTCGCCCTGGAAAGGATCGCTCCTGAGGCCCTGGGGACGGGGAGCCCGACTCTGACCTGCGCTGGTCTGGCTCACGTGGGAATGAAGTCAGGCTGGACAAGAGAAGGCTGTAAGCACCCACCAGGAATCCCTCCCTCCGTCCATCCGGTGGAATGCTGAGAGAAGTCCAGCAACAACGCTTAGCGACCCTGTGGACAGAACGTCCCCTTCTCAAGCGAGGCGTGCGCAGCAGCCACCTGGCTGACCAGAGAATCTTGATGAGCAGGGCGAGGAAGGCAGTGCCCACAGGAGTGGGGTCCAGGACAAGTAACGGCCCTGGAGGGCGGGGCCCAGGGAGGGTGTCCCCTGAAGGTGAGAACAGGCGTGGCCTCTGCGGGTGTTCGGCTGGGGCTGGCGGAGAGGCAGCGCAGTGAGACTGCCGAGGGGCGAGCGTCCAGCCTGGGCCTGGGAGGAGAGGACTGTGGGCCTTCTGTGTTGCTCATGGAGAGTGGGGGCCTCCCTCCCCCGTCACAGGGCAGCGTAGAGGCTGCAGGGCAGTAACGGTGGTCGGGACTTGCGAACATCTGCACACAGCCGCGCTCCCAGAAGCCCATACAGGACCCTGTCCCCTCACCGCAGTGTGCAGACACTGCCCACCGCCTGTGTCCGCCCAGCCCTGGGGCAGCTGCATGTCCCTCCCTCGCCTCCTTAGGGAAGGGCACAGCCCATCCCAGCGGGGCCTGGAAGGAGGGTGGGCAGCGGGAGGGCCTGGAGGGCTTTCAGTTGCAGGTCTCATATTCAGGACAAGCCGCGAATCTGACATTGGCTTTATTTCTAAGCAGAACGTTCATGCAGGCACAGAAACGCACCGCCAGGACTGCAAGAGGCCTGTCACCCAGATTCGAATAGCACTGCTCTGCCACGCTGCCTAGCGGGTACCAGAAATTCATATTTTCTATAATTCCAGTAATTAAAAACTATTAAAAACAATGTCTCATTGTATTTTTGTGTTAAAGTTATTCATTGGTTTCATGTAAACATTTAACACAAACTTTTTAAAAAAAATATATGGGAGCTTCAGCCAGTGGGAACGGCCTGGTTCCTCTAAGCTTCCTCTGGGCCCCGCTCTGGCCAGGGGTCAGAAGGCCACGGGGCAGAATCTTTGCCCCTCTCAGACTTCTCACACTGCCACCGTGCGTGGCCAGGAAGAGCAGAGGACACGGGGAAGCACAGAGGAGATGGGATCTGTCCCCCACTGGGGTCGGCGGGGGCAGGGCTGGTCCCAGGGCCCAGGCCCAGGGTGGGCCGGGACGCACACTGCTCAAGAGAGCGGCAGCGCAGGCAGGGCTCGCGGCTGCGTGAGGAGTTCTTCAGAGCCTGGGGAGCCTCATGTGGGAAGGCTGACGTCTTATCACTTGAGCACATGTCACAAGGAGTAAAAACAGGAACATTTCAAATACCAAAGCAAGAGCACATTTAGTTCCAACCAGTTCAAATCCAGGTCCTGTCTCCTGTGGGTCCTTGTGCGAGGACACCACCGTGCCTTGTGCTGCCGAGCTGGGTAAGGAGCTGCAGAGGTGCTGCCGTGGCTGCCCCACCCCTCGGGCAAATCGCGTGTACAGACAGCAAGTGGCCCTGTGAGAACTGCCGGCTGTACGAGTAGGTCACAGCGGCTCTGGCCACAGTGTGGGACGCGGCCCAGAGGACTGCTGCTCTCCACCCTGAAGTTGCTTTTGGGGTTGTTTTTCAGTGATTTGGGGGTGATATTAAAAAGCATTTGGCCACTGAATGAGCATAGGCACTGAGTGGTCAGACCACGCCTTGGACGTGACCACAGCCCAGTCACACTGGTGTGGACGACCAGGGCTCAGCACAGCCTGGCCTCAGCGCTCCCGGGCTCCCGATGCCTCCCTGCTTTTTGGCTACAGGGGGATCTGCTAAACTACAGTGGGGCATTTGGGAAGGTCTCGGGCTTTGGTCTCCTGCAGACATGGGCTGGAACCGTGCCACTGACTGGCACTGCTTGGCTTGCCTGCGTTTTGGTTTCTGCCTCTGTAACCTGGAGGCCACGGCGCCCATCTTACTGGGTCAGGCAAGTGCATGGTGGCTACAGAGCGCATGGCCTGCTTCTCTCCCCTACTCCCTGAGGCTACTGGACTCAGCCAGTCCTCCACGACCCCTTAACTCCCATACACCTGCGCCCCTCACCCGCTGTCCACACTCCTCTGACTCACTTCTCAGTGTTCTGCGGACTCTGCATTAGTTCCCCTCCTGTCTCCTTTTCATCACCTCCCCTTCCACCCCAACAACACTTCCAGGCTTTCCTGGAAACCCCCACTCCTTGGCCATCGCCTTCCAGCAGTTCAGCCCAGGGGCATTGCTCGGGGCGGGCAGGTACTACCTGCACCCTCCAGGCTGCACTTCCTCCCCTAGGCTGGCATGCAGATCAACTCAGTCTTTGTGGTGCCCAGGGGGATGAAGGACTTCTTGGGACCCCCTTCTGCCTGCCTCCCCTTCCCCGCCGGCAGGTACTACCTGCACCCACACTCTGCCACGCTCATGCCCTCGTAGTGGTACTTGAGGGTTGGCACACCCATGTCATCCTTGTAGAGTATGGAGATGGGGCTCAGTTTGGTGGGCACGCAGCAGGCCTTGCCCACCTTCGTGGGGAACTTGAGATGCACCAGAGTCTGCACGATGGCATGTTTCGTTGGCGTCACATCGTCAGCCAGAGGGAAGAAGCAGCCACCTTTACACTCATAGGCGTCATACTCCTTGGGTGCAATGATCCAGCTGTCCCAGCCAATGTCCTCGAAGTTCACTCGCAGGGAGGTCTTCTGACAATGGCTGCCAGCGCTGGTGCTCCTCTTCCGTCTGGCTAATGAAGACCCTGCCACCATGTGGCCGTCCACATCCTCCCCGCTCTCCCCTGGCTCCGAGGGGCTGTCCTTAGACAGCTTCTTGAGCACGCTCTCCTGTTCGTGGCTGATCATCTCCCTGAGCTCCAGCCTGGTCTCCCTGGTCCCGTTGCTGCGGTCATTGGAGAAGACGACGAAGAAGGGCAAGTTTTTGGACCCTGGGGGGACGCTGATGTCCAGCTTGTCACAGCCCTTCCTGTGGCTCTCCACTGTCACCTCCAGCTTGTTTTTGCTCTTGCTGGAGTCAGCCCGGACCCATCTTTTCACAGCACTGGACATTTCCAAGGTCTCCCAGCCCTGGTCCAGAATGTCCTGGGATACCAGGAGGGTCTTGGTCCCCACAGCACTGTCCCGGGCATCTGCTCCGTCCAGAACGTCATAAATGGCCATGTTTCCTTTCAGCACATGAGAGGAGTCCACATGATTTTGACAGGAGATGTAGAGTCGGAGCTCAGCCCTGGTGATTTGCTCGTGTCTGGGAATGGAGATGTTGAAAAGCAGGATGTGCCTCTGGAAGGGGAAGTCTCCTGTGGTGGCTATGGAGATGGCATCTGGAAGGCAAACACATGGATGGGCATCTGCCTGAGAGCCCGTTTTCATGACACCAAAGTTCATGGTTTGGATGAAAGGGCATCTAGGATGACACTTTTGTCTCTATTATCTCTTTTTTGTCCACTTAAGCCTTTTGAACAGTACATCTAGGATCTTCTAAAGAGAAGCAGAGGCAGAAGATGCCTCCAATTGAGGTTGACAGTTCTGACTATTGAGCGTTTACTACGTGTCAGGAGTTACACTATGAGCTTTGCAAAATATATTTCACTGTAGTCCTCACATTCATCCCAGGAGGATCTAATTATCATGCCACTTTTATGGATATGGAGACCGGGATTCAGGGCATTTAAATGCCACGGTGCACGCAGCTAGGAAGTGCCCTCACATAAAGGAAGCATCGGAATGCACTGTCAGCCTGAGAGTGGAGATCCTATGTGAATTCAAAGGAAAGATCCTGTGAGGGACCACGAAGGTCTGATATTAAGACATTGTTAAAAATTTCAGAACAGTGCTGAAATCATTTAGAATCGTAACTCTCAAGCAAAGTGAAAGTGGATTTTTTTTTCCTGAAGAAAAAATACATTGGCTTCAATTGCTTTGTCATGTCAAGAAAAATGGGGCTTGCCTTTTAGCCACCTAAGTATCTCAATTTCCCTCTTCTCCTGGGCTGACACTTGGCTATCGGCATGTTTGTACTATACCATGACTGGCATTTTTTGAGCTCGTACTATGTGCCAGCAGGAATGGAGACTCTATGCTGCCCTGAAACCTGGCCAGCAGGTTTTGATGTCTGGCAGACTGAAACACAATTATTCCCTAGAGTTGGGAGAATGAAGTACCAGTCCTGACTCTGTGCCTCACTAGGCCTGTTACCTTGGAAAGTCCTGAGTGTCACTGTGCCTCAGTTTCCTCATGTATAAAATGGTATTTATCCTACCTCCCTCCCAGAATTGGAGGGAGGCTTGGACAAGGTGGCACAGGGAACTTAACTGGACACAGTCTCTGGCTTATAGCAGATAATCGATATTTCTATGTCCCACTCTGCAGAGCCTCCTCCCAACCTGGGCACGCCCCCTGCATACAACAAAGCATGTGACTGCTCAGCTCTGTGTTCCCCTCACCCCGCATGGGTGCACCTTCCCAGCTCCTGCCGGACGAGTTGAGCTGCCCTGGCGCGTCCGAGCAGTATGCAGCATGCCTTTGTGACCTGATGTGTTCTCACTGTGGCATGCTTTAAAAATGGCTGCAGGGCCACAGTCAGACATCTAGAAAACAAGCACCGGCATCCTCCCTCCCTGAGCCGCCCTCGGACCATCTGGGAAGGGAAGCAGAACTGTCAACCACAGGAACCCCGGGATGGGCTCAGTTTCTGAGGACGTGTGCACCGCTCTGGGTGTGTGTGTGCGTGTGTTCCCAGGCCTGTGGGACTTGGTAATTTAGGCTCTGGCGAAAGAAGCCCAGGCTTCTCCTAAGGTGGAGGTCACACAGATGTGCCCTATGGGCCCAGTGACTTGCAGATTGCATTTTTTAAGAAAATGAAGCCAGGGTTTTAAAAATCAGGTAAATTCACATAAAATCAAGACTTTTCTTCTTCCTTTTGACTATTAGAAAATTCAGCACAGTCCTTTAGAGGGACACACGCTCTGCAGGCCAGGCAGGTCTGGCCTGGCCGTGGCCCTGAGCAGGGACCCTTAGGTGTTTGCAGGTCTCAGGCCCAGGAGGGGAGAGGCCCTGTGCCCTGACGGTCCCAGGGAGGCGCAGAAGCAGGAGATGCGGCGCCACGCAGACAGGTGGCCTGCGGGAGCCCTGCCGCTGGACATTTAACCGGTGCTCTCGGAGGCTGCGAGCTCCATGTCACTGTTCAGAGACTCATCTCACCTGCGTCATGTGAAGTTGAATGAGTTGGTGGACACAGGCCCTGTTCTCTTCTAGTTCTCCTAAATCAGGGACATTTTATATTAAAAAATATTTAGGTTCTCCTGCAATGCTTTGCTATCAAAATATTTTACTGATTTTTAAAAATGTTTTCATAAGAGAGAAGCAGACATTCTTTCAAAGTTTAAAAATATGCCAGTTGGGAGCTAAATAAGTTGTCTAAGTAGGAAGGGGTCGGGAAGGGCAGGGGCAAGGAGGGAAAGACAAACAAGTGGAGAGGAGGGCAGGGGAACGAGTGGAAGAAAGGGCGCTGTCCCCCTGCGCCCTCCTGCATCAGATGTGGCATGTGGCCAGGGAAGGAGCGCCCTGCAGAGCAGGCTGCCATGTAGAGCTCTCAGTGATGCTGGAATGTTCTATGACCAGCACTGCCCTATGGGGAAGCCATTAGCCACACATGATGGTTGCACACTTGAAGCGGTGGAAATAAAGAACTATGTTTTAATTTTATTTCACTGTAATTAACTTAAATGGCGACTTGAAGAGTGTCCTGTGGCCGTGGCTACCACATGGGCAGTGCAGCTGCGGCCCTGTGAGTCCCACCCAGGGCACCCCGTGCACGCGGACTCTACCTTCCACGCTGAAGCTCCGCACGACGTTGGACGCTGGGGTGGTCGACTTGTCAGTGGTGTACCTGTTGTACAGGTCGATCATGTACTGCGGCGGCTCCACTCTGGTTTTGTCCTGGGAGGGGACCCCACTCAGGTTGAGGCTGCGCAAGAAATCCACCTTCATGTTCTCCAGGAACATCTTCAGGTCGAAGGTGTGCTCTGACGGCTCCCCTCCAGGTCCCCCCAGCAGGCCTGTCCCCCCAGCAGACGCCTGCCCCCAGCTCTGCAGTGGCTTCCCCTGCAGGGAGCAGGCCAGCAGGGCCAGCACGGGCAGAGCCGCCCACAGCGCCCTGGGGCACATCTTGGGCTGCCGCTCTCGCCCCAGAGAGGGGAGAGGAGACTGCGGGCGGCCTTGACGTGTTAGCAGGCACGGGGAGGAGTGCGGGAGGAGGGCGCCCGCATCGCCCTGCTGTCCGCTCTGCAGGAAGCCCTGGCCGGCACGCTCCTGCTCGCGTCCTGGACTGGACTGTCCTCCACTTGCTCTTATCTGGCCCTCGATGCCGCGCTATGACCTCTTATCAGAGGAAGCTCTCTGTTAATGAAGGCTCTGTAAACATCTGACAAACACGCAGGGCTTGTGGGAAGGACACGGCCTACTGTAAGGAATCCACATTTCTCCGGGGGGTCATCGCCCCTAATTAGGATCCGTTCTCATTTCCTGCCAGCGCTGGTCAGAAGAATCTCCAGGGTGGGTGACAGAGGCTCCATCTCCTGGGCCACGGGAACAAAGAATCCAGGAAATCAGACCAGAAAGTCCTCCAAATATAGCAGCAGCAATGCGGAACACCCAGGAGGCCCCCGCAAATTGTGGGGCCGGGGATGGACATGGAGTGGGCACCACCCTGGGGTTCACGAGAGGCCTGCTCCTTGGGGAACTGGAACATGCCAGTGTGGTTCTCGGGCTCCACCCAAGGGTGTGCACCCAGCACCCTCACTGACTTCCCGCGTGTGTGATCTGGAGCAAGTCAGCTCAGCTCTTTGAGCCTCCCGTTCAGAAGAGAGGTATGAGGAGTTCGGAGAATGGTGTACTGAAACGGAACATCATGGAGGTTCCCCAGCCAACTGGGTGGCTGCATTCGGGCCACCCTTCTCTGCCCCAGGTCTGACTGAGGTGGAGCCAGGGTGGAAGCACTGGGCTCCCCAGCATGCTCTGCAGGAGCACCACAGCACGCTTCAGCCTGCCAGGCCCTCGAATCCCAGCTTTGTCACTGGTCTGGGGGGAGGTCTCCCCTCACATCTGTGAGCAGCTGCCTGGGCCACACTCGTTGGCCAGGAGAACCATGTGATCTGGGGGGACAGAAGGGTAGACAGGAAGTTCTGAGACTGGTGCCTGCCCAGGAGATGGCCCCTTGGCCGGGGGAGGTAGGGGCTGGCAGGCGCCAGCCCAGGTGGGGGTGGGAGGCCCCAGGGAGCAGCACACCCACACTCAGACTCCGCCAATTCCCGTCATGTGTGGCTTTGACCAAAGCAAAGAACCAGCACAGTTAGAAATACTAGGGAGGTGTGCAGGGTGGTCTACTCTGGGGGGATTGGAACATGACATTGCTCCACACTGGCAGAGCACTGAGCAGGTCCAGGGAGACGCACAGGGGGAACGGTGAAACCAGGAGCCCCCGAGTGGCCAGGCCTGGACAGAACTTGCTGTTTGCACCCTTTGGAGGCACGGCCAGGGGAGGATGGGAAGGGTGCTGCTTCAGACATGCTGCCTGGGTGGGAGGGAGTGGGCAGGAAGAGCGCTGGGCTTTGAGCCAGCCCAGTGTAAGAATTCCACGGGGCAGGGAACAGACAAGCAAACGAGTGCCAACCCCCAGAGATGGAGCTGCAGCTGCAGAGTGCGGCGTGGGCCAGGAGGAGCTGAGAACAAGGCAGGCACCCCAGTGTGCTCTAGCCTGGGAGGCCACCCAGGACCCTTTCACACTCAAGAAGCTGAGCGGACGGACAGCACAGTGGCCTGGATGTGCTTGGGAGGTGCAAGGGGCTGCTGTCTGATGCTATTTTTAAAATGTGACTTTTTTTCTGGTTATAACAACAGTATATAATGTAGAAAATTTGGGAAATGCAAAACATAAAGAAGAAAATAAAGTAACCTACAACCTCATCATCTAGCAATGCCCAGTGTTAACATTTTGAGACATGTACAACTTCCAAAATCCTCTATCTGAAACACTTGTGGCCAGCAGTGCTTTGGGATTCAGAAAGTTCCAGATTTGGGGAATTTGATATGGTACATGTACTATAATATCCCCAAAAGGGTTAGAGACAACACCCTAAAATGACACACGTTAATATTTCTGCAGCAAAACTGATAAAGACAAATATCCATTCAGGTCAAGTTTTGCCACAAGAAGAGTTAAAAGAAACTTTAGGTTTTCAGATAGCTTTGGATTTGGGGATCTCAGATAAATGACTGTGGTCCTATTTATATACAGGGTGGCCACATCCGGCTGTGGAGGCTGCACATGCACACTGTCTGGAGGTACTGTCATGTAGACTCTTATGTGGGCAGCTCCCTGGGAGCTAAGCAATGGAACATGCCTATGTTTTTCTGGAATTATCTGCCCTACAAACCCTCTCTTGTCTCATTTTTAATTAATTGCTTGAGGCTTCCTGATACACATTATCAGGAAGTCTAGTTTTCCCCTTTCCAGAATTGTCTAAGTGTCCCATGGGGTTATTTAGTCCAAAGGAGATGGGGATGGGATGGTATCAATCCAGCTTCCTAATGCTGAGAAGGGGAAGGGAGAGAGGGGTCCTAGCAATTGTCACCTGCTGTTGCTTCTCAGTGACACTGGCTTGGCTGCTGGGGACAGTTCCTACCCATCCGATAGCAGCTTGTCTGTAGCTGTTAGGATCCCTTGGCTAGTCCAAGTCTCTGTGGTGTCCCCATGGGGCACCAGGGTAACAGCTTACTGCTCTCCAGAAGGCATGGCTCTGTGGGTGGAGGGGTTGATAGAAGAGGCCAGCCATGGCCACACTGCAATCCCAACCTGTCCTCTCTCACAAATCTCTAGGTTCTTATGGGAGCATGGGTCACCAGCTGAGACGCCTACTTTCAACAGGTGGTGATTTTAGGGTCCTTATTACCTTTTGGTACAAAGGTGCCTTGGTCCCTATGAACAGGTCCCCCTAACTCTGAGTCTTAGAGAACAAGGTTTAGGTCTTGTTCTGTCTTTCCCAGGGAGAAAAGGACTCTCGATGTTCCTTTGTGCAAAAAGACCCCTCCTCTCCTGTCTTCTTGCTTTGCTAGGGCCTCAGGAAGGAACTTCCCTGGTTGAGCCACAGAAAATCTTATTTACCCCTTCTTTGTCCACCCCCCCCCACAAAAACTGTGTATTTTCTAACTCTTCATTTACTGTCTCCAGGGAAGTCCATCCACATGATCTTTCATAGGCCAAAGATCTGAATTATGGTAGTTTTATGTGTTTATATCTAAACAAAGCCAAGGCTGGCATAAAATTTATGACAATCTAGACCAAAGTGTCGTAATCCCTGTCCTATATTTATTTACTTTTGAAGTCACTTGGTATACATGGTTTGGTGTACAGCACAGGCTTGGTAGATACAGATTTATTTTTCTTTTGGTACATACAGATTTGCTTTTCTTCTTCAAAATTGTGTCATTTAGTTGAAAGTTTCAGAAAAGCAGACCCCAAATAGGCTTAAACGAAATGGATTACAGCTGAGCAGTGACAGCTGAGAAGTTCAGCACCAGTCTGGCTTTAGTGTGGCTTGATACAGAGAGGATGGGCACAGTCCTAGTGACGACTCCTCCCATCTCAGTCCTGCCCTCCACTGTGTTGGATTCAGCTCTGTCTCTCTGTGTCTTGGTAAGGCAGCCCCAGCAGGTCCGCACTCCTTCCACATGGGGCAGGGAGGAGCAAAGGCTCTTCTCTAGGAAGTCCCAGAGCGTCCTCAGTGCCTCCATGGCCCTGATTGGATCATCTGCTCACACCCTAGCCAATGGCTGTGGCCAGGGGAATGGAATGCCCTGATTGGCTTAGGCTCCTGGAGTGGGAGTGATGTCACTGGCAGCACAGGGACAGGGAAAGTCAGGTTGGGATGGTCCCCAGAGGGGTCTAGGTCTGGCCACTAGAAGGAGATGCCACTAGAGGATTGTGTGAATATCTCCCCATTTCATGAAAACCTTTCATAAACTTCATTCTTAATGACTAAGCACTATCCAATCATATGGACATATCCTAATTTATTCAAACATTCTCCAAATGTAGGACAATTAGTTATTAAGAAAATGTTGCAAGGCATTATTTCAGGTTATTACAGTCTATTTCATATTCTTTGGTCATCAGAAGTAGAATATCTAGGTCAAAGTATATGTAAATGTTTACAAAGCTCTTGCTAAGCATTGCTAAGCTGCTTTCCAGAAACGTTCTTTCAATATTCACTCCCATTAGCCGAGCCTAAGGACACATGTCTCACCACCCCTCACCACCAGTTCTTCTAATCTTCTTCGGTATGTTAATGGACAGCAACAACCAAATGCCACTTTGCATTGCTACCTGGGCTGCACCATATTTCCCCCACGTTTTGATGAGCCACACCACAGGATCTGGACTTCAGCCTCTGAGGAGGTGCAGCGGTGGCTGGATCTCACCTGTGCTGGTCTGGGCCCGTGCTCAGGAATCGTATTTGCTACTGAGTGTGAGTCTAGGGAGAGGGCTGGAGGGCTCCACAGATGCTGGGCGTTTCACAGGAACATGTCGCATGTAAGTGCGCAATAAGTAGCCACTGTTACTGTTGCTGGCAGTACAATGCCTGATCTTTCTGTCACTGCTCCCCTTTGCCCCACCGCTGGGACAGCTCTGCCCCTGCCTCCTGCAGAGCCCCTGAGTGGACTCTGCCCTCCCCCGGGAATGCCTTCTGCTCCTTGCTGCTGTCCTCCACCTGGGCCGGTCCTGACAGCAGCCTCTGTGTTCTGAGCAACACCACTCTGGTGGATTCATCTGACAACCACCCGAAGTGCCCTAGGACTGCTCCTCTGCTGTTCTCTCACATCACATCCTCTGGCACTTTGACGTGCCCAGCAAGTCTGTCCTGCCTTTACAGCAGGGTGAGGCTCCTCTGGGTCGGGCCTCCTGGGCCCAGCTCTGCCTATATCTTTGAGCACCGAGGAGTGCTCTGTGGGGTGTGCGGCTGCCCTGGCGGCTGCCAGCTTAGCCTCGTGCTCCCTGTGTTTTCTCAGTGCCCAGATGGTTTGGTATTACTGTGCTGTGGTGATTTTTAGCCAAAGCCTCTGTAGTGTCATCCCTCCCAGGACTTGTGAATTATAGAAATCAAATTCACATGCAATTGATATGGGAGACGCATAGTTCAATGAACAAGAGAGGAGGATTTGACTGATCCATTTATTCAAAGGATCCTTGAAGCTCATTGCTCCAAAACAGTGACATTGACTTCAGCCTTCCTTCATGGAGGTGAGCAAGGATCTATCTGAGTTTCTGTGACATGGCTGCCTCAGGGAGTCCCTACCATCACAGGGGACATTGCTATGAGGACACCTGTTCTGAAAGTATGGTACTTGAGCCACCACCAGCAGCAGCAGCAGCAGCAGCAGCAGCAGCAGCTGAGAGCTGGTTAGAAATACAAGGTCTCAGCCTGGATCGGAAACAACACTGGGGTGAGGCCCAGCCTGTGCCAACTCTCCAGACGCTTCTGATGCACATTCAGGTTTGCACACTGGTTCTGACAAAAAAAGGGAAGTCATATGTGTCTTTCGAGATATAAAGTATGAATATATTGCCTGGCATGGTATTTGGCACATAGTAAATGCTAAGTAATTGAATAAACAAACATGTTCATTCTCCTGCTCACCCACCTACTCCCGACTCACACAGACAAGACTCCTGGGAGAGACTGGAGGAGCAAGGTTAGGATTATAGGCCGGGTAGAGGATCCAAATCTCAGGAGTAGAAGGGAGAAGGGAATGGAAATCTCAGAAGCATCAGTCTGTCTTTGAAGAATCTCATGCTCCCAGGTTTTGGTAAAGGGAAATAGCCTTGAACTTGAACATCAATACTTTGGTGCACGAGTCACAGCTAGAGTTGGCAAGCCGGTCTGCCCTCCTGGTCTGTAGCTCTCCTTGGCAGGTGCTGCTACCAAACTCTCTTTGCAATGTCCTTATTTCACCAGCCAAGCCCAGATCTTCCTCCCTGGCTGACCCCAAAGTCAGCCTTTCTGGAGTTGTATCCATTCCTCTTCCTCTGGGGCTCCCCACCACCACAGCCCCAGACATCTTTAAGTTCCTCTGACACAGCTGTCTCTGTCCTAGCCATGGAAGAAACATTAGTTATAGGCTATGGCTTTGTTGACACTTTATGAGTGACTTAGATATAAAGAGGTACCTCTTGGAACACCTCAACTTGGTAGTGCCAGGACTCAGTTTCCCCACTTCTCAGTATAAAGGTTGAATCAGAAGCTTCCCAAAGTTTTCTTCTAGCCTTAAAATTTCTAGCCCTCAGCTGTACTGTTGGTATTTGTCACTTGAACTAACCTATAAGAGGCCCTGTCCTTCTAGAGGATGTACAAGTTCAGGGATGGGGGCCAGCTGCAGGCCACCATGCTGCTCCCTCCAGACTGATCCACAGACACCCAGGTGAGTGATCTCAGAAACTTATGCACATCTAGGCTGTGTGCTGGAACCTTCTGGCAATGTGACAATGTAATGTTGATATTTTGGTTTTAAGGGGAGAAAAAAGTTATATATACATTTATTTTAAGCCTCACTTTACCGTGAGGGCACTCAGTGCCATTGGCGCAAGCCTGATCTGCTGGTAGTGGGGTCACCAGCCAGGAAGTTCAGGGGCAGCGCTGTCCACATAGGCCTTGAATCAGGCAGCTTGGGCACCAACCTGACTTTGCCTGTGGTCTTGGTAAGACATTAGTGGACACATTACTAGTGGACGTGCTACTTACCCTTCCTGAGCCTGTTTTTCTGCAGCACGAATTGGGCAGTAAGTTGTAAGGCT
This sequence comes from Cheirogaleus major, assembly GCA_963574435.1. Taxonomy (NCBI): domain Eukaryota; kingdom Metazoa; phylum Chordata; class Mammalia; order Primates; family Cheirogaleidae; genus Cheirogaleus; species Cheirogaleus major. The sequence continues at coordinate 18,709 of CAUYPO010112238.1, forward strand.
GCTGTGAGGGTAAATGAGATGCCATAACTACATGGTGTTCTGTAATTGGAAGGGTCACTGATGACACTAGCTCCTCCCACCACAGGATTGGGACGCATGTCATCCACCTGACCCATTCCACATCCCACAGTCATCAGGGCATGGTCAGGCCAGACGGCAACCGCGGAGTGCCGTCCATCCCGGTGCTTGCCGCAGGGCACAGCCTCCCAGCTTGTCTCCCCACCACTCCCCAGCAAGCCACGAAAGAAGACTCAGAGGCATTCCAGTGGGGGATCTGGAAGATCTCCCAGAAATGGCAATGCCAGAAGAATAAGATAAAACTATTATAAGACACCTCATCTTGGCCAAAAATGGAAAGGGAGCAGTTTGATGAGAAAAAAATTAGATGGGATGGGGGAATGAGGAATCTGCTATTGAGAAGAAAAAGAGCTAGAATTTTCTCAAGCTCCAGTATTTTTACCCATTTTGCTATTGATTTATACCCTGTCATGTTCCAAAAAGAATTAGCCATGGCAAACCGGGCACTAAATGTGCAGGCCGGTCTGAGCCGGCTCAGCATCTACAGCAGCCAATGGCACCATCTGGTCCGAGGGCAGATTCCTGCAGGAGTGAGAGAAGGCCGTGTGTGCCACAGACATCCGCCCCTCACCTGAACTCTGTCAGCAGGCAGGGGCCTGTGCCCAGCAGGCTGGGGTCCCCAGAGCAGCTGCTCACATGTCCCAGGACCACGTGGAGCACCCCAGAGATGCTAAGCAGATGCTGATGCCCCCCCAAGTGGCCTCGGGTCCCTCTTACCTCTGGCTCTGGGGCAATTTCTCCAGTTTCAGGGGCGTGGCCTCCAGGCGCAGCCACAGCAGCCTTCTTGAGAGGCTGCCCATGCAGGTGTCAAGGAATGGGGAGTTCACATCTCCCCACGTGGGGGCGGCTGGAAGCCAAGAGGCCCTGAACACCCCGCTCCCTTGTCTGGAGCTCGGACTCTCTCTGAGGGGTACTTTAAGCTCCAGCAGTCCCCGCGGGAGCCCGGCCAGGCTGGGACGCTGGGCTCCTGGCCGGCGTCTCCTGGGAGCACTTGCTCACACATGCCTCGCACAGGACCCCTGGCCTCCGAGCCAGCCCAACACCTAAGACACTGTGGCTGCTTCTCTCCTTGGACACCGGTGGAGAACCGCTCATGGCTTCACAGTCCCCTCTGAGTAAGACTTGGTCCATGTCATCCTCCGGTCCTGCTGATGTGACTGTGATACACCTGCTTCACATTGGATCCAGATTCTCTTTCAGAAATTCTGGTCACCCAGCTCAGGCACTAACTCTATGGGAATAAGGAAGCCACGGGGGTCAGCTATTTGGGGATCTTTCTACACAGGACAAGCAGATGCGGGAGATCGTGTGGATCATCCAGTCCCTCAGAAGAGACCCCTGACTGCTTATACTGAATCTCCTCCTGCTCGAATTACCCCAAGCAAAAGACCTCTGCCTGGGCAGCCATAGACAACCCTTTAAATGCCTCAGACACCACCCAATGGATGGATGGCTCCTGAGGCCAGGGATGTGAGGGAACTCCAGGAGGCCACTGTGCCTGCCTGGGGCCCTGTCCAGTTTCGCTGGACACCAGCCCAGGTTGGGGATTTGCAGGAAAGAGTGCGTGGGGCAGGACCCTGGGAAGCACAGGAGCCTCTGGGTTGTTGGAGCCTGAGAAACACGCAGAGAATATGGAGCTAGCCAGGGGGAGGGGTCCTCCAAGGACCCTCAAGGTGTCCCAGCAGCCATGCAGGTGCTATACTTACAGATGGGGAGTGAGCGATATTTTGGAGTGGGTGACGTTCAGTTTTACTACTGTACCTTTAATTTATTAGCTTTCCATAAAAACACATAACGTACACAATCTACAGTATAGAAAGTATAATTTACAAAAATATAAAATCTTGGTTACTTTTTAGTATTCCAACATATTACCGTATGTGTTATTTCAATATGCATGTCCAAACACCCACACTTACTCAGCATGATTACTTCTGTGGGGAATCGTGGCAACTCCCTCCTTTTTTGTTGTTATTTTAAAATAAAATATATGTTAAGAAAAAGAAACCAACATTGGTTACATGTGCATACTGTATGTATAAAGCTTTTGCAGTATAGTTTGGAAGAAAGTACCCATTTATACTGTTATTCTTCCAGGGTGGCTATGTGGCCTGAAGTGTTTAAACTGAGCATTAAACAGAAGTTCTTCCCATGTGAAAGGAGTGTGGGCCCTGAAATTTGCATAGCCTTCTTCCCCGATTATGAGATGATGATCGCATCTGGTCAACACTGGGCATGTTCTGTTTTCAGGCCTTGAGGATGGTAGGTATTGTGGGTACGAACGATGGGCAACCTTCAGGCCGGGGCTAATTTCCAGATTCCCGAAAGACTCCAGAATGATGCTCCAGTGGGCAGATCTTCCTGGGCCCCAGCAGCATTGCCTGTAGTCTCTAGAGCCCTGTGTCTGCAGCTGCACCCCTAGTCTCGTCCTGGTTCCACAGGGCTCTGAGAACACAGCTCTGCCATGGGGCAGAGGCTTCCTTCCACCCTGGAGCTGTCTTACCGGCAGGCACAGGTCTCCACGGACATGTTGGGGTACACCTTCAGAACCACGTTCCGGTTCTCATCCAGGAAAAGGACCCCAAGGGAGTTCATCTTGTCAGGGACACAGCAAGGCTCTGGGATTCCAGGGACAATGCCCACAGCCCTGACAATACTCTGGATGGTGGCATGGTTGGATGGACGGACGACCTGCAAGGCAAGAAAGGAACAGGGTCACCTCAGCGCTCTGCCCTCACCTGCCCACCCATGCTGTCCTCCCAGCCCCAGGTCATGCTGCACCAGTGCTGTTCCTTGACCGAGACCACGGAAAAGGCGCCAACCTAGAATAAAGGGCGAGATTCGGGGCTGGGCACATGATTCCTCTGCAATCCGCCACACACTGAGCCCAGGCTGAGGTCTGCAAGAGCCCCTAGGCCTTCTTGCCCTTCTGGCCTCCCTGAGCGACGTCACATCCCCTACACAGCACTGGCCACTTGGGGGCGCTTGAGTGCCACACATCCCCAAGTAGCACCATGACAGGGCAGACACTGTGCAGAGAAAGCCGAGGGAGGGGCCCAGCCAGAGCTGCCTGCAGTCTGAGGAGTCAGGAATTCCTCCCGTGTGATGGTATTCTTGTTACTGAAGGGCCGGTGTGCTGGCTGGGAACTGACATTCCCCCGTGCAACTTTACCTGCGTCAGCCCACGCTGTCATCTTGCCAACTTTATGGAGTGGATATTATTTGCATTTTACTGGTGAAGACACTGAGGCTTAAAATGACTAAGCAACTTGACCAAGACCCTCAGTTAGAAAGTGGCTTGGCTCAGAAACCGTGCCCACTCTAACAAGATGAACCGCTTTAGCTCATCTCCAGCCAGAGAGTGTTCCGCGTAGCACAGGCCATGAGGAAGCCCTTGCGCGCTGGGAGGCGGGGAGGAGAGGGCAGGGACGCTTGCGCTTGTGGGGTTCTGGCTGGTGTCCTGGAAGGTGGGGAGGCAGCCTCCCGGGCTGATAAGGTGAGCGCCAGGTCAGCCAGCCGCAAGCCTGCGGAGTCCTGGCACTACATTGGCCCAAGCCGGGCCCCCCCCAGCAGACCCTGTCTCTGCGAGGCACCGCCCTTCCCCTCTCCTGCGCATGCGCAGCTTCGCGGAGAAGCCCGGGAACTCCCCAACAGGTTAATGCAGCTCCATATCTGGATCTGGACTTTCCCAGCGGGCTGATTTATACGTTCAAATTGAGTTTATGCACTGACTTCCTCTCTTGGAGGGGAAGGCGTGACCGGGATCAGCAGAGTAAGCAGGAGGAAACTGTGCCCTGGGTGGCGAGGGTCGACATCTTGGGGAGCCAGCCCACTGCAGTGCAGGCCCCAGGGAGGGGGATGGACGTGGCACAGCCCTGCCTGGAGGGAAGGTGAGAATCTGAAAGCCCTGGGCCGGCACAATGGATAGAAAGGCCCAGCGCTGTGAGCCTTGCAGGCTGCTGTGCACAGCGAGTGCCGGTTAGTTGCCCTGTGGGTTCCCGCCGTGAGCTGGAGGGAGAAGGAAGCCTACACTGGGGAGAGCCATCTGGGCTGGCACCATGCTGGTCACAGACACCCAAGCCCTGGGGTCCAGGCCAAGAACAGAAATGACAGCCTTGGTCAGGATGCGGCTTCTGGGACCAGCCTTGTCCACAGGGGCAGCACCTATTCAACTGTGCTGAGTGGTTAGGCTGTGGGAATGCACGTTTAAAGAGGCAGAGACAAAAGGCACAGCCACACCCAACACCTCTGTGGGCTTTATCTGCCCAAGGCGCCACTCGGCCCCAGTGCTCTGCCTGGGATAGATGGGAGGCGTTGTTCCCCCATTTTGCAGATGAGGACACGGGGCCCACGAGCAGAGGGACTTGCCCACAGCAGGCAGAGCACAGTGGTGCGACTCGCACGGCCACGAACACCCTACCTTGGGCATGGGGAACGCGCAGGTGCCCGCGCAGTAGTAGGCGTCGAAGGATTTGGGCGAGATGATCCACTCGTTCCAGCCGATGTCCGCGAAGTCCACCTTCAGGTACCTCCGGGAGCACACCCTCGGCTCGTTCCGCTGCTTCCTCCGGGCTTTCTGCATCGTCTTCTCGTCGAAGTGCAGCACCTGCGACGAGGCCATGAACACATCCTGGCCCTTCCTCCTGCGGTCCTTACGGCCCGGCCGCGGCTTCAGCGCGCGGAAGGGACTGGGCCACAGCGCGTGCTCGTGGTAGTGCTGCGCGTGGGGCGCGCGCGCCGGCCTCTCGTCCAGCCCCGGCAGCTCGTTGTCCTGGAGCGGCCCGGTGGCCTGCGCAGCCCGGCGCACGCGGGGGTCTGCCGAGCCGTTGGGGGCTGCGCGTGTCTCAGAGTCTCCAGCCGGGAAGGGGTCGTATCTCTGCAGCGTCACCGCCACGCTGTTGGGCTCCGAGATGGCCAGGTCGTTGGCGTAGACGAGGATGTAGGGCGCGTGGGGCCCGGGACTGGACACCCCCGGCTCCTTCTCCCCGGAGTCCAGCTGCACGGAGAGGAGCAGCTCGCCGTCCCGGCGGGCCACCTTGACGATGGGGGAGATGTCCTTGGCCTGCCACAGGGCGTGCGGCGGCGGCGCCAGGGCCACGGCCCCGCGGAGCAGCCCCTGCGTGGCCGTGTTCTGCGACAGGCTGCGGAAGAGCAGGTGCTGGCGCGCCGGCAGCCCGAGGGGCTGCAGGCGGCACGAAGCGTTCTTGGCGTGCGGCTTGCACAGCCCCTCCCGCGCTCGGGGCCACCTGGGCGGCTCCCAGTGGAAGTGGAAGGTGGCCGTGAGGATCATTTCCGAGTCCTGCAGGGACGTCAGGTTGAAGAAATACACGGCCTTCTGGTCGACCACTTCTGCGAGGGAAGGACAGACCCGTTAGGTTCTCCCCTCAACGGTCCCTGTGCCCGCAGGGGCTCCTGCCCCGCCCAGGAGAGGGAGCAACGCACCCTGACCAAGGGCTCCAGGCCCCCCGCCTTAGCTTTCCCCATCCCCTGCAATCCTCCTGTTACACCGACGAGGGCGCCCCTTGCGATCCTCGATGAACAGCTGAGGAATTGAGGTCGGAGAGGTGGGGACTGCCAATATCTCACTGCAAAAAATGAAGGGGGAGGGGAAGGGGGAAGAAAAGAAAAAGTAGCAGACAGGGTGGGCGCTCAGGCCTGCTGGACCCTAAAGCTCCTGTTTCCTCCTCCTGCACTCTACAGCCTCCCAGTGAGCAAATGTCACTGACACCTCAGTAAGTGCTCAGGATGGTTTGGGTTGGGTCCAAGCCCCACGTCAAGGCAGCCCCTCCTGTATTTGCACAGCCCTCTATCTTATGCAATGAGTTTTTAAATGCAATCATTAAATGCAATTTACATCAAATGTCGCCATTCTTCCAAATGAGGCGAAATGAGTCCATTCTTATCCCCCCCCCTTTTTTTACTGCATTCTGAGCACCTTCTAAGGGAAACTGAGGTTCTGAGTACAGCCATTTGGGCATCTTTGCTCCTTGCCCTGCTCTTTGTTCTGTCCGAGGGCTTTAATATTGTTTGACAAAGAAAGAGCAATATCAGGACTGGACAAGGTCACTGAACAAAATGTCCAAGGTGCAGGATGCTCTCCAGAGGTCTGAACCACAGTAAGGAACAGGATACCTCAACCCTCACTTCTGTAGCTTGGCTTCTGGCATGATAATGCTCCAGCCTCTGCTTCCCCAGAGTTGCTGACCACTCCTTCCTTTGTTGCCTGGTTCCAGTAGGTGATCTCTAAAGGACCCAGGGCAGCACAGCCTCCTCTGCACTGCCAGGAAGCTGCCCCAGCCCTGGCAGCAGCATGAGCTGTCTCCAAAATTGCCAAGTCCTCTCCAGGATTAGGAGGGGAGGAGGGTCTATCCTGGTGCCTCCTGGGATGCGGCACACTAGCAAGAGACCAGAGCCACTAGGGTTGGCTTCCTCTCTTCCACTGCTGGCCAAAGCCCAGAGAGAAACAGAGGTCCCAAGCCCACAGGACTTGCGGGGACAGTAGGCTCTCCAAGGGGCATAGGTTGGGGTCATTCTTCTCTGACACCTGTATCCACATGATCGGCTGCAATTTTTTTAACCCATACCTTCAGTCTAATATTCTTTGTTTCTATTGGGAAGAAGGCATAATTCAATTAGGGATTTTCACATACTCTTAAGGGACTATGAGAAGGAGGAAGGAAGAGAGAGAAGTATGTCTGTGCAGAGCCTGAGAAATAAATGCCAGTTAAGGCTTAGGTGACACTCTGAAGACATTACCTTATCTGATCCTGGCAACAAACCCACCAGTACAGTGTCACAGCCCCTTGTATGCCCCACACATAAGAAGCAGCACAGGGTCTTGGTGCACATTTAAACTTGGCTTCCCCAAACACTGTGGCCTTGAATGAATGACCTTGAGTCCCACATTTTAACTAGCACCCCACGGGATTCTAGCCATCAGGAGAGTTTGGGAAGCCCCAGCAGTTGACAGCTCACTCAGATGGCTGTGGCTGTGTATCTGTAGCATCCAGGGTTGACCTGTGGGTAGGGTGAAAGTTCAGCAACAATGCAACACTCACCCTCCAAGCTAGAAAACACCCTAGGAATGAAGCCCAGGCCCCAGTGGGACCACACCATGCTCTGAGCCTTGCTTTCCTCATCTACTTCACAGGGACAACAGACTCCATCTCACATGACTGTTTGGAGGATAAATAGCATACGTAAAGTGCCAGGCACAACAGAGTGCCCGCAAATGTGCTTCCCTGCCACTTGCATCTAAAGAACTGAGGCTGGCAGAGCAAGCTCCTCCTACCAACTCAGGTACCTTCCACGCACCCATCCAAATATCTGAGCTATGACCTAGCTAACATGGCAGACACATTTTTCTCTTATCTAGTTCCAGTCTTGACTCCTCGCTTGTTCTGCTAACAGATTCTGAGTGAGGTGGAACCTTAGAGGACATGCAAAAGGAGGCCTAGCTCACTGTAGCTTGAATGCCTCTGGCCAGAGGTGCTCACACCTCCCGGGGCAGCCTGCTTGGGGAAGACCCTCCCTGCTGGGAACCGTGTAGGTAGAGATGGGTCGCCCCCAACCCCCGCACACAAGGAGCCAAGGCTGGCCTGTCTGGATGTGCCTGCACACACAGTGCAGGGGCTCCAGGCTGTGGCTGAGCGAAAGGGCATCAACCTGAAGTCTCTCTGTTTAGAAGAGCCCAGGCCACAAAAGAGAAGCCCCATAGAGAAGTCCCTATTTCCCATGAACTGTGCTGGTGTCTCATGAGGGACCTTTCACCCTCTCCTTTCTCCCTCCTTCCCTTTCTTCTCTCGTTTTTTCCCCTTCCCCCTTCCTACCACCCTCTTTTCCTTTCTTCCTTCCTTCCCTTTCTCCCTTTTCCCAAGAAACATTTGCAAAAGTCCTACTCTGGACTAAGTGTTGGGCTGACTGGGGTCATGGCAAAGGGGGTGGAAGGTGCCCTGGTGGGGCTCTGCCCAGCGAGGAGGCAGCCTGGCCCTGGTGCAGCGTCCCCTCATGGCACAGTTTCACAGAGCACTGTCCAAGGGAGGTCCCCGGTATGTGGGGTGCATTCAACCATGGTTCACCCCTGGCTCAGAGCCCTCTACTGTCCCTAGATAAAACTCCACCCCTTGCCAAGGCCCTTCTTGGTCTGGCCTGCCCACCTCTCCAACTTCATCTCTTACCCACCCTCCCCCCATGCCTCTGCCTTGTGACACTGGCCTTTGTGTTCTTCCCCTATGTGGCTTCTGTCTCAGGGCTCAGCCTCACTGCTCTGTCTGCTTTCACAAGCTCCCCCTCCAGGTACCACCAGGCCCTCCATCAGCAGGTCGCCTGGCTGGAGGAGCAGCCCGGGCACTTGGCCCCTGCTGCCTTTGCCCTCACAGCACCTCCTGCCATCCTGGTGTAGACTGATTTGTTTATGGCTCATCTTCCCCCAGAGCACAAACTCCAAGAGGACAGGGCCACGTTTTCTTCCCTGCTGCATCCCTAGACCCTAGCACAAGGCCTGAGTGACAGCTGGTGCTCAGAGACACATGTTGACATGGCTCTTGGTGTTAAACTTGCCCAAGCAGGGACAGAAGAGTGGGGTCTGTTGCTTCAGTTAACATGGGGGGTTCCTGGCTCTCTGACTTGGAGTGCAGTAACCACATCCTTAAACAGTCCAGAAAGCCTCATTCTTTGGAAAGAGACAATTGGCAATGCAAACCCAACCGAAGACACTGGGTGGCCAGATCATTAGCCACTGACTTCCCTGGAGCCTTGGTTTTTTCATTTTTAAATAGGAATAATATTGTTCCTCAGAACAGAACTAGTTATAGTGTTCAGAGCACCAAGCATATGTGCTTGGCCCTGTGCTGAGTGTTCTTGGGTCGCCCATCCTGTGGGTGAAGAGCTGGAGATTCAGAGAGGGTATACAACTTGTCTACAGTAACACAGCTGGCAAGGGACAGAGCCAGGTGTGTCTGACCCCAGCCCACACCCCTTGTCCCCATGTGCTCTGGATATGACCATGTTCTGCCAAAGAGCGAATGGACAAAGATCACATGCCGTGTACTGCAACATGCATGTCAAACCCAAGTCATTATGGGGATGTTTTTGAGTTCTGACACTCTAAGAAGGAAGAAACTGACTTAATTTAGGCAAGCTGATTTCTCTATGGATCTTGGGAATTCTCAGAACCAGGACCAGGACTGCTTTGCTGGGCACTCAGCATCCTTCCTAGGGAAGGGGAGGTGGCACTGGGGAGGAGCCTCCTGGCCCAATGGTCTCTCCAGGCTCCCTGCTGGCAAACCCTCAGGCCAAGAGTAGCCCTTCACACAGATGCAGAATGCAAGTCACCCTCATCCATTGCCCCTGAAACCGCCATCAGGTTGGCCAGAGTGAGAGTGCTGAGTGAGGGCAGAGTGGAGATGAAGCACCACCAGAAGCCACAGGAAGGAAGAGCATCCGGCCAGCGATTCTGCGGAGAAGGGCAGGGGACTAGCAGGTACGGATCATCTGTTTCCACGCAGGCTTCAGGGATGGGGTTTAACTCCTGTTTGCACCACTTACTAGCTATAGGGCCTTAGGCAAGTCATGGAACGGCTCTGTGCTTCAGTTTCCTCAGCTGTAAATTAGGCAGAGTAGTTGTAGGAACCACCTAAAGTTGTTGCGAGATCAGCTCTGCAGAGCTCACTCAGCACAGTGCCTGGCACCCAGCAGGAGCTCAGAGCAGCTGGCCCGTGCAGGTGGCCCCAGGAGCTGCAGCCACCCTCAGGACAGTATACCCTTACCCGCCTCCCAACTCTTTCTCAGTGGGAGGCCTGATACCCTCTAGCAGGAGCCTGAGAACTCCCTTCCCTCCTCCCTTCCCTCCCCTCCTGCTTCTAACCAATCTCCAGTCCCTGTCGGCTCTGTGTCCTGTGTCCGCACAACCACCCTGAACTCGGAGTTCCCACCCCCACCCCATCCCTACCTTCAGAGCCTGGCCTCAACCGCACCAGTGGCCCCAGAATTTTGTCACCCCTATGTCACACATGTGTCTTGGAAGCAAACCATGTATTAGAAGTGGAGGTTCTTTACCTTGACCTCTCCTATGGAAAGAGCCTCTGCAGATCAGCAGGAAAAAGACAAGGACCCCAGTAGGAGGAAGCAGTTTCCACAGGAAAAGTGCAAGGGGCAAACAGGCATGGGACACAGTTCAGACAATCAGTAATGAAAAAAGGTAATTTCAAATGGGAATGCCTGCATGTTTCCCCTGCATGTTGAAGATATGATCCCATGAGGGTAAAAACATTGGAAATACATATATATCCCTGTCCCCTCTCTCTCCTCGCCCTCACACTCCTCTCTCCCCTACAGCTCTATGCTCCCATACTGTACACTGTGCCATCGCCTACCGGTACACTCACGATTCTCACTGCCAGCTCTTGATGGCCTGGATGCCACCTACTTGTCCAGCTCCACCTCCTGCCTCTCCCTCCTCACAGTACTTCCTCATTTAAACCAAACTCCTCCCAGTCCCCAGCATACTTCACTTCTACACCCGGGGAAGCACCACCTGCCCTTCCAAGGGGGCTGGGCCAGGCGCTCTGCAAAGGCTGCCCTGGCCCCGCCCCCACACGCCGCCCCGCCCACCAGGCCCACCGCCCTATTCTCCTGCTTACTTCCACCTGCCCTGCCAGCTCCCAAGCTTTTCTGAGAAGGGCCAATACTCTATGCATCTTTGTGTCCTCCGAGCTTATGGCACTTGCCACCAAACCAGGGGCTTGGGAAATATCGGGGAACTGAGGAACTTGACTTTTGGCATTCTTGACAGATGGGTGTGTATTACTACTCTCATTGTAGAGGTGAAGAAAACCAGCTCAGTGTATCACACTGGTAGGTAGTGGAGCTTAGATTTAAACACAGGCCATTCAGTGGGGTGGGGGTGGTCCAGCCTTACCCCTTAGGGTCAAGCTCAAAGGTGCTCTCCGCTGATGCACACTTAATAGGGAACAGAGTGCGATTCAGGGAGCAATGAGGGGAGGGAGGAGAGGGTGGCTGGTGTAATTAAAGTAAGAGCTAATGAACTGTTGGCACACGTGCCAGGAATGGTTTAAGCACTTGACATATCACAGTTCCTATTTAAAAAAATCCTACAAGGAAGGCAGCATTAATAGCCCCATTTCAGAAGTGAAAAAATTGAGTCATGGACAAGTTTACTCCCTTGCCCAGATCACAGAATTGGGATTTGGACCTTACCAATCCAGCTCACAGCCACGCTTCCCAGCTGAGCTACATTGCTTGGTGGCAGGTGAGTAACACAGTCACTGTACCAAGGGTGGCAGTGATGCATGCGTTTGTTGTTTGGGAAGAGGTGCCACCCCACTGAGGCAGCAGAGACCCACCATCGTGGAGCAGGCTGCTACTGGTATGTTCCAGGACCACAGCTGAAGCCTCCCATATCGGTGGCTTCACCCATGAGCTGAGGGTCCCTGCCGAAGCTCACACCTCACAGATGGGCCAATGGATCAGGATGCAGGCACATCTGAGGGCTGGCAAGGGGCTGGGTATGAAACAGCTTAAATGAATCAAGTGGGGAGGATGAAAAACCAGTGTGCCTGGGCCTCCACTCTATACCAGGCACGAAACCTACATTATCCCATTGAATGCTCACCCTCTTACTGTACACACAAGGAAACTGAAGCTCAGAGAGGTAAAGTAACTATGCCACTGCACCCGGCCAGCAGCTAGTGACGCTGGGATTCATGCCCAAGTTTGCCTCAGGGTTCCAAAGAAGAAGGATGTGTCAGACAGCTCCAGACTGTACCAGAATTCTGATTTCCCAGATTTGTCTGTTCCACACTCCCCATCCCAGACCCTGGGCTTAGTTCTGATGGAAATGATAAGGGGTAGGGGTGGCAGTGAGAACAGCAATGGCCTCGCAGACAGGAGGTGCCAACCATTGCCACTGTGAACAATACCTCCCATCTCAGTTTCCTTGTCTGTAAAATGGGAGTGCTGGATTGAGGTCCTGTCTCCAGACCCTTTTGGGGGCTAACACCCTGTGCTCCACTATTACTTGTACTACCCATTCTTCGAAAATGCCCCTCCATGCCCGGCAGCAGCACGTGGGTGGGCTCGAAGGGTGTGTTCTCCCCTTGCTACAGCAGTGACCTTGCTTCCTCAATTGGAAGGATTCATGTTTGAGTTAATGGGCAAGCAAGGTCAAGTTTAAACCCATATGAGAGCACAGAGTACTTAGCACATTGCTTTGTACTCCCAGGAGAATAACATGCACCAACACCTAATCTGGCCAGTACTGGGTTCCAGGTTTACACATATTACCTCATTTCACCTTTCCTGCCACCCTGCAGGGGAGGAACTGGCAAGCCTTGTCCATTTTATAGATGAATGCACTCAAGGCCGCCTAACTTTAGTGCTTTACAGAAGATCATATTAATGCCGGATGATTCTTAAGTGGCTTAATTTAATAATGGTGCTCCAGAAATGGACCCCAGGTAGTGAATAAAAGGTACCAGGGGGATGGAGTTAGACCCAATTAGCCTGGAGTCCAGGGACACTGACCTAGTGAGTCTGCTCAGTGGAGGACAAGGGGACGGGCCTCCCTGTGGCAGGTGCTCCCCAGTCCACAGTTATGGGAGGCCAAGCTTCCCATTTCTGGCTCTGAGGCCACAGATCTTACCTCAAGTGACCCAGCCAGGGAGCAGCAAGTGACAAATCTGACCCCAGTCTGTCTGGCCCCAAAGTTGGGCTTGTCCCCTTTCTCAGGAGGGGAGCCTGCAGACTGAGGGTTTTCTCCTGATGAATGGCCTCATTCCCCACAGTGCTGCAGGGGACCCCCACCCACATTTTCTGTAACGGCATTCTGCCACTAGGAGTAGTCACTATGACAACCAAGGTCTTCCCACCACCCTGTGGCCCCTGCTGCACCTCCTCTCTGTCTGCCCAGGGCCTGCAAAGGCTGCAAAGGCAGACAGGCTGCTTGAGGCGAGAGCCTGGAAGGTTCTCCGGACAGGGCAGGGGGGCCTCCGCTCAACTCCAGCCAAGGATCAGGAAAGGCGGGAAGGTGGGCAAGGACAGAAGAGAGGTGGGGTGCTCTCACTGCCCATGCTTCTGGACCCTTCCTCAAGCCCTAAAGTCTGAACACTTCAAGCCCGTGCCTGGAAGTCCTCAGTCCCAGGCCTCCCATGGCCTTCTCAGTCCACTCTGTTCCCTGCCACAGAAACCACTAACTGCACCCAGCTGGAGCTTCATGCTTCCTGCCTGGCTCAATGCCTGGCACTGCCATCAGGGCAGCCTTATGTCCACCTGACCATACTGTCCTCATCTGCCAAGTGCCATTACAATTGACCCTATGACACAGGTATTCCCCCAGCCCATGTCCCCTCTCTACCCCGTGCTTAAGCCTTTTGTACAGGGGTATTGGGTAGTCTGTGACTAGCGAGTGTGGGAGCACCCCCGGGGGCAGGAACACTATGCCATGCTGGGCCACTTTGGTGTCCCCACTGGAGCTTCAGGGCCTGGCATAGAAGGCTCAGGAGTTTGTTAGTGAAAGAACGAATGATGGGATGAATAGAAGAAAGAGGGAAAGCAGAGGCTCAGGGTGGGGAGGACGGCCAAGTGAGGAAGGGAGAGAACAAGGAGAAGGGGTCCTCCTGGCACCTCTACTTACCCAGCCGGGCCCGGAAGCTGCGGACTGTGTTGCCCCCTCCCGGCCGCGCGCCCCGTCGGCTGTACTTCTCATAGAGCCTGAGCATGTGGACAGCGACCATGTCCTGGGCGCCAAGGCCCAGCGTGGCGGCCGCGTCCCCCAGGGGTCTCTGGGGGTGCTTGTCCCCCGGGAGGCCGTCTGCGGTCGCGGACTGTGTGGACCAGGCAGGGGCTGTGTGGCTGCCACCTGCGTCCCGGAGCAGCAGCAGAAGCAGCGGCAGCAGCAGCAGTTGAGGCCCCCGTGGTCCCGGGCTGGTCCGAGCAGGGCCACGAGCCATCGCGGGGCGAGCGCGGCGAAGGGCAGGAGCCCAGGAGGAGGGAGAGCGCGGGCGCTCCGTAGGCTGCGGGCAGACCCCGAGGCGGGAGGGCGCGCGGGGAGCCCTCGGAGCTGGGGCGCGGGGCGCTGGGTGCCAGGCTCCGTGCGGGGCGAGGGGCGGAGCGGGGCGGGCAGCCGGGCGCGCGGTCGGTGGGGCAGTCCGGGCCGCCGGAGCCCCCGGCGAGCGGTCACGGCCGTCCGGAGCCGCGCAGAGCCGGGCCGAGCCCGAGTCGCCGCGCTGCCTCTGCGGACTCGCGCCGCGAAACTTTGCAGCCCACTGCGCGCCGGGCCCGCGGGCTCGAGGGGCGGGGCGGGGCGGGGCGGGGCGGCCGGCGGCGCCCTCGGAGGTACCCGCGGCGCGCCCGACCGCGCCGGGCTGCCGCCAACAGGGCGGTCCCCGGCCCGGCTGCGGTGTGCGTGCGCCCGAGTGGGGCGGCGTGCGCGCGCCGTGGTGTGCGCCCGAGTTTGCGCCCGCGATTGTGGGGGCCGTGGGCGTGGGCGAGCGCGCTCCCCGATCCCCTGCCTCGTGGCTGGCTCCTGTGTGGCGCCGCAGCCTGGCTGGGCTGCAAGTGGGCTGGGCGGCGGTTGGAGGGGGGCTGCCTGCTGGGTTGCCCCTGCAATTGCATGTGATGGCTATGTGGTTGCAAGATGACAACTCCCCAGTGAGGACCTGAGAGGGGATGTGTGTGAGCCCAGTTGCCTCTGAGTCGGTGTGTGTCCAAAGTGCAAGCATGCAGTGAACATGGTGCCTTCCCTGAGCAGGCTTCGAAAAGAAAGCCCTCACCCCAAAACTAAGTCAACCCAAGGCAACTGGAACAAGATCCTGATTAAATTCAGAATTAGCTGATTAACTGACCCTTTATTTGGCAACAAGGATTGAAGAAACACATCAAAGGTCCTTATTAATCTTTGGACATGTGGCCTTCAGGATTGCAGAAAAAGGACATGTTTTCAATTTGCTTTTAAAAACATTTCCAAAGCATCAGAGCAGGTGGAGAGAAACCAGTGGCTTTCCCAGGAAGGGTTCCCAGTGGAGTGAAGGTGTAGCGAGTCCCTGGCTACTGTCCCTCAGCTTAACCCTGGGGCAGAGGGTCCTGAACTTTGTCTTGACTCTATCAGGGTTTCTTCTCAACGGATAGAATTCAGGCGCTCTGTGAACTTCATGGGAAAAATTACATCTTTATTTTCACTAATTCTTAATAAAACTTAGCATTTCCTAATATAAATGCAGGAAACCAGCCACAGTGATGTTAGCAACTTTGTCAACAATGGACACCATCTACAGATATTTTCATATCACACGAGAGTTGTTGCAGATTTTTCAAAATATAATTTGTGCTCATCACTACTTTGAAATTATAATGATTGTTAGGCCCCGTTGCTAGTTGGTTAACGAACTAATAAAAAGAAACATATATTATGTTACTGTGTTGCAAAGTTGTTTTTAAAAATATTTTTGATAACTGTATTTTAATGTAATTGGCTTCCTTTGTAACCCTGCGTATTTTATTTCATACATTTAAAAACATTCTTTTGAGAAGGGTTTCACAGGCTTTACCAGACTGAAAAAGGGGTCCCAGGCCCACCCAAAAAGTTTAAGAATCTTTGCAAGGGAAGGAAGGGACCTCTTCAAACCCATGCTCTTCCAGAGAGAGTCCCGAATACTGTCTATGCTACATGTCAAAAGACTGTTTGCAAACTTGTGAACATGGTGTTCTCTTTACTTGGTAAGTTTGGGCTCTGTGAGCCAAAATAGTTACTTTTCTTGGAGGGCTCACAATGCAATAATTGAAAATTGCTGGAAAAAGCTTCTGTTGGTGTGTAAAACACAACCATTTGTAATTTTCAAAATCTTGCAGTGTCAAATTAGAGTCCATCCCATTAAAAGCCTCTGAACCTCAGGCCTGTAACTTTTGGAAAACAGGAGAGAAGCATTTTATTTATTTTGAAAATTAGCTCTCATTGCGTTCAACTTCCTATTAGTATAGATCCCATTTGTTCTGTGAACTGTTTTTCAGAACTGGTTTGCCTAAAGGTGAGATGATCAAGTTGCAGCCTGGGATTGATGTGTCTCTCTTTATAAGTGATCCGGACTGTATTTTATTGCTCCCTCCCCCCACACCTCCCCCCCCACTTCTCTCCTTCTCCATGTGCCCCTTACTTCCCCTCTGCCCCCTCTCTCCTTCTCCCCGAGAATGCCTCTGACCTGCACCGGCTGGGGGTAACCTCTGCTCATGGGTAGTTTTGTTTCTGCTGGGGCCATACACAATCGAGGACTGTGAAAAGGAGGGTGAGTCTGCAGGAGGCCCACACAAGCTGGGCTATTCGGATCTGTGTCCATTAAAGCCTTCTGGCTCTCCTTAACTCATTCCGGCTCCATTCAAGCTAGCCTGAGGGTCAGGCTTTAGCCGGCACTAAAACCTGTAGGGTACAGATTCTCTGACATTGTTGGGAGGGAATTAAGGCATCAGCCAGGGACGGCTAATAATTCTTGCCCGATTTTATTGCCGAGCAGCGGGACTGTAAAGTCTTGAACACGAGCACTGTGGCCCCCTTCATGTAGCCTGGATGATGGGATAAAAACGTGTTTGGTGAAGCAATTCAGATTACCACTGGGCCACATCCTTGCTGGCTCCCAGCACAGCCCTCGAAACTGCATCACTAAGACAAGAAACAATCTCTGTGCAGTTTCAGCTCATGCAGAACAGTGTTTCTAGCATGGAAATGAGGCTGATTGTGGAGTTTGCCAATGAGAATGTTTTGTTTTTAATAGCTCGGGCCACAGCTCAAAATAAGGGTTGAGATGGCAGACTGTGGGCTCAAGTCCTCAGGTCTATGGTTTCTGACAGCTTCCTACACAGTTGTCCTGGTCCTGGGAGTATAGTACACTGTGATTACCAGGGGTACAAGGTCTTCAACTTGCCAATTTGGGTGGTTAGCATCCTCTCCAGAGAGGTGAAAGGTGGTTTGGGGACCCTCAGTCTTCCTGGCCTCTTTGCCCGGCACTCTGGGATAGCAGGGTTTCCTTCAGGAAGTCACGAGCAAGGAGTGAAGACCCTTAATAGTTATGAAGCTATATGCCCAAGTAAGGAAGAAAAGCAAACCCTGGTTTGTTCTGAAAAGCAAGCTCATTTGGTTTCATCAAGAACCTCTCCCCAAATAAACACCAAGTGAAATGTTCCCAAGCAATTGTTTCATGATATTATCCAGTTAATTTGTAGCAGAGCCAGTTTGTGACTCTAACTAGCTCTGTAACCCTGAGGCAGCCCCACTACCTCTCTGGAGTCCTGGGAGCCTCTTGTTGAGAAGAGAAGGCTGACTCCACGCCCTGCATCTGGGCCTGTGGCCTCGTGTCAACCCATTCTTGGAAGTGAGAGGGTTTACAGACATGAGTCTGTGGAATCAAACGGGGTAGGTTCATGTCCCTATGTTCACTACTACCTCGTTGTGTGACCTTAAGCCAGTGACTTGCCTTCTCTGGACCTCGGTTTCTTCAACTCTAAGATGGAGACATGAGCAGGCTATTATGAGGACTGTAAGGTTTTAATGTGAGATGGTACTAAATTGCATTGATCATTGTGACTGCTCTTTATTTATTGTGTGAAAGAGGTTGTAGCACATTTAAAGTGGATTCAGGCTCTGGGAGATTTGGTGAGAGATTCGAGCCTGGCTATTCCTTGCTCTGCAGAGAAAATACATTTCTTAGCATGCAGCGCCAAGAGTTGAAAAGGAACAGATCAGATAGGGCTTGCATGTTTCCTTGGTGAGGAAGTCCTAGACCCCTACCAAAGAACTATTATTGTCCGTGTCTGTGGGTCCCTGTCCAAAGACTGGAGGATGATTCACATCTAGATATTCAAAACTCTTGCCCCTCAAAGACAAAAGAAATGCAAGTGAGTGCCTGTTCCGTTTGGGGCATGAGCTGTGAGGCGCTAGAGACAAGAATCCCAGGGCCTCCCCAGGCCGCCCGGCCAGAGTGTAATAAATCTGTGAAATAACAAGCACAAAGGACTTTATAATCAATGACAGATTTTATTTTTGCTCTGGCAAAAACAATCCGTAGAGCTAACATTTTATAGAGAAATAACTACCCACTTTGTGACTCCTCCTCAGCCCATATTCTCTTTCTTAAAGTTGGGAAAAGCTCAGAGAATCAAAGTCAGCTCCTCTGAGAACTGTGGCAAGCAAAAGCATGACTTCCCCTGGGCGGGAACCCAACTCTCCCGTTACTTCCTAGGGTGGCGCGGGCCATTCATTTCTGTTTTGCTAAAACACCCGTGACATGTGAATAAACCAGGATTACAGAACATTGTCTCGGCCAGTAATCTGAGCCGGCACGGGCTCTGGTTTGATGACATATGGTGCTCTCTGAGCAAACATGGGAATTGGTATTATTTCTCGTTAAAGCTGAACAGTGGGACTATTTAGAACTGACGCATGAATGCAGCACTGTGGGGAGTGACAATTTGAAGGGAGCCGATTTGGAGGAGGGGGCAGGGGTGTGTGTGTGTGTGTGTGTGTGTGTGTGTGTGTGTTGGCCAAAGCCAGCCAGTTAGGAGGAGTCTGCAGGAGAGAAAGCCAAAGGGACACTTTGGAAATTAGTACCCCTTCATGGCTGCACAGTCTCTTTACAAGATAATAATATAATCTTGCCCAAAACTTTTGCTCTCCTTTTCAGGAGGGACAAAGCCTATGTCCTTGTCCTGGCACTCAAGCCCTAACCATCTGGCCTAATCTGTTTTGGTTGAGTCTTTCTTCAGCCTGTCTTTCTGCCAGTCCCCTACTGCCCAAGGGCCCCGAGCTGCCCGCATTTGCTTGGTCCCCATTTGCCTGGGTTGCTTTCAGGTGCTGCAGTGGATGTGCCACCCCATCCCCTGCCAGGACACAGGCACTCGTGCCCACCTGCCAAGACTCTGTCTGCCGAGGGCTCACAGCAGAAGCCCTCCCAGGAGTTGCTGCTGCTGGCCGACAGGAGCTGCCTCACCTGAAGTTATCTTGCTTCTGGGACAGCCAAATCCAACTACATACCAGAGTGCAGCAGCCTGGATGACTGTCCAGCTCCAGGACTCCCCGTGGACTCTGCTGAGCCCCTGTTGCAGCTGTGTTGTGGTCAGTTCTCCCTCTGGCCTGCCTGTCCCCCTCACTCCCTCACAGGTGTGTTCCCACCAGCACTCTCCCAGGTGCCTCTGCACTCACATTTCCAGCTCAGGTTCTTTCCTGCGACACTTGCCCTGACATAGCCAGTGCCAGGAGTGATCTGAGGAAGGGCTTGGAGAAGGGGTCTGAGGCCTGAGTCATCTGCTGCCCAGTGGCAGTAAGGACACTATGGCTAGGGTAGTGGAGTCCGGACGACCCCCAGCTCACTGCGGTGGTGAGCTGGAGGCATCTGTTTGCAGATGTTAGAGAAGTGCAGGAGAGGGATGATTCTGAAGACAGTGGGATTGGTGCCTCTCGCTGAGTGTCAGGGATGCGTTGGGAATAGGTGATGAATGGTTGAGAGGGATTAATCATTAGTTTAAGGCATAGTGTGAAAATTAGAGTGCCTTCTTGGCAGCATGTAAAGAAACCCTTGTTTCTTGCAGAAGGTCCAGCTGAGGACCAGGCCCAAGACTTAAATATGAAGGTAGCAGGGCTCTCAGAGATGGTTGAATTCTTAATCCCAGCAAGTCTGTTATGTCAAAGTCAGGGCCCTGGTTGGAAAGGAGTGGGGCCCTGAGGCTTGGGATGGGGGCACCTTGGTGTATACACTCAAGAATCTTAAAACTCTGTACCTCTTTGAATGCTCTGGGCCTGAGGAAGTGGCTTCTAACCCTCTTGCTTGGAGATGACGCAGACATACCACTTGTCCTTCTCACCATCTACTCATGCCTGTACTCGGGTTGCAGGATGGAAACTGGGGCTATGTCACCACCTAACCCAGCCAGGGCAGTGCTGGCCCCGCCACGGGGGAGTCACTGTAGCCTGGAGGATCTGTAGAGTCAACACATACCAGCAAAACATGGGAGAGCATGTTTGGGACAGATCCTGAGGGCGCTGGACCAAGGGGGCCTGGATGTTGAATGAGGGAGAATTTATCAATGCAGGAGCACTTACCCATGATGCAGGATTTACACCATGGCAAGGGACCCAGAGGCTGGGGATGATGCACTTTCAGGTTGGTTCTTGGATGCTTGGAAAAAGCAATGGTTGGTACCAAGTGCAATGTCAATGGACCAAAGGCTCAGAGAAATGGATGTGCTAGGTTAGAAATGGTACCACCAGCCTTTATGTTCCATGGAAGGTCTCAGAGGACTCTCTATTTACCAAAGAGATAAGGAATACGCTGATGAGAGGGGCTCCAGCATCATGAAAGTCTCAGTGGTGGCTGTTGCCACAGGCTGGGGCTCAGGCCAGGGGATCTTATTACTGAACCGGAATCCTTGGCAGACATGGGGATGAAGACATCCCAGAATAATGGAGTACTTAACTGTCCAATTCAAAGTGGATGCAATTGTCAGAACGAGAGGTGTGGTCGGTGTGCAGCCGACACACCCTATGAGGGGCCCTATCTCACAGAGTGCTATGGGGGTGCTTAATAAAACATGGGGTCCCTGAGGACGTGTTGATGTGCAGTCAACAAGAGTCTTGTTCAATTTTTACAATGAAAATAAGTCAAAGATGGATAAATGAGGCTGAGGGCAGCAACCCCAATAAAAGTCACACTATCATCCCAATAAAAGCCACACTCTCTTGCCCAGTTTCTGGACCTGAGCTAGTTTTTAGACCTGGAACATACTGAGTGTGGGAGAGGCTGGATCCTTAGGAGGAAGGAGCCTGCAACACCCCAGTGCAGATAGATGGCAACGATTCCCTGCCCTTCCCCAAAGGGACCCATGGGTATTTACTCAGGTACCACTGAACCTGGGGGAAAGGGATCATCCAGAGTCTTCAAGGACAGATGGACGCAGGGTCCAAGTTGGCATCGGTACCAAAGACCCAAAGCACCACGATAACTCCTATGTTAGAATTGAGTTCTGTGGGCATGAGGTGATCCATGGATCCTGGTGTGGGTCCAGCTTATTGGCTCATGGACTCATCCATAGCCTTTTCCTCAAATTTCAAATGCGTAATTGGAATAAACATCCCTTGGTAGCTGCCAAAACTTCACATTTGTTTCTTGGCCTGCAGGGTAAGAGTTAGGGTAGTGGGAAGGCAATTTGAAGCTTTTGGGGTAAGAGTTACCAAATAGGGATGTCCAAGTGGAAGCATCTGAAATTGTTCCCTCACCCCTTCCCTGGCCAGATTAATAAATCTAAATCAGTGTCCTGTCCCAAGGGGAATGGTAGAGATTAATGCCATCCTTAAAAATATAAAGGATGCAGCTGGGATGGGGCCAGGCTGTCCTCATTTAATTTACCAGTCTGCCCCCTACAGTGACCAGACAGTCGCCAGAGAATGACAGTGGATGACTGCAAACTCAACCAGTGGTGTGCCACCAGCCTTAACTGCAGCATCCGGGCCACACGTGGGATCTTGGCTAGAGCAGATTGATATGGCCTTGGGTACCTGGTATGCTGCCTGTGGCTTGATGAGTGTGTTCTTTTTCATCCCATTCAAGGTCTTAGAAGCAGTTTTCATTCACATGGGGCAGGTACCAGTATATAGCTCCTGGTATATATAGGTATATTTCTTTCCCTAGGGCCATCGTAACTCTACCACCTCTGTCATGATAGATCACATGGATCTGGACCACCTGATCATCATGTTGGTTCTCTATATCGATGACATCATGTTAATCAGACTGAATCAGGAAGAAGTTGGCAAGTACTTTGGAGCTTGGTTAGAAGCATGTGCTCAAGAGGTGGGAGATGAACCCTGGCAGATTTCAGTGCTGCCACATCAGTAAAGCTATTAGGTGGTGAGTGATGTGAGCATGTTGGAACATCCCCTCCAGATAGAGGACACATTATGTCTTGCACTTGCCATCTCTAAGAAGAAAACACATTACTGGTAGATCTTTTTGGATTTTGGAGACTACACATTCCACCCTTGGGAACACTATTCTGACCCAGAGGGACACAGAAGGCTGCTTTGAGTGGGACCCATAGCAGGAAAGGACTCTGTAGCTTATCCTGGCTGTGAGAAAGAATCCCTGCTGCTTGGGCTGGGTATCAAGCCCCTGTGGTATCACTGCTGTCTGTGGAAGGAAGACACCATGTGGAATTTATGGCAAGACCCAGTAGGAATAAGTCCACGCCATCTGCAGCAGATAACAGTATAACATGTGCTCTGCAAAGCAGCTCCTGGTACTGGGCTTCGTTAGAGATAGAGGGCCTAACCACGGGACATCTGGTGATCATACAACTAGAACTGCCCCTCGTGAGCTGCATTCTCATAGAGTCCCCATGGCATAAGCTTGGGCAGGCCCAGCAGCAGTGTACTAAGGACGGAAGTGGTCCATCTGGGACGGGCTGAGCAGTGCTGGGGTGCAGCGAAGCTGCGCGAGCAAGTGGCTCAGGCCTCGGTGCTGCCCACCACTGTGCACCTGGGGCCGCTTGAGGTTCCCTTGAGATCAGCTCATGGAGAAGGACAATGATAGCTTGGTGCGTGGCAGGGTAGGCTCGGTGTGGGGTTGTACACCGAATATGAACTTCTGCTGCCCCGCACCCTCACTTGGGTGAGCTTTGGGGGTATACCTGTGCATCCACCTTGAGGAGAAAGAAAAGTGACCTGAGGTAAGAATAGAGATAGATTTGTGGGCAGTGGCAAATGGCTTGGTTAGTTGATCGGGGCCTGGGAGACAAAAGACTGAAACATCAGGGATAAAGAGGCCAAGGCCAAGGCATGTAGATGAATGTACAGGAGTGGGCAGGAAGTGAGATCTGTGTGTCACATGTCATGGTCCACCAGAGAGCACCCCCCAGGGAAGAGGCACAAAGCAACCTAGGAGGCACAGTGGCCAGTAAGTCGCCACCAGCAGCCTCTGTCGTCAGCCAGATCGGTTGGGTGCAGGGAGCAGCTGGGCAGGAAGGGAAGCTGTGCGTAACCTTACGGTGGGAGTGCCAACCAACCAGGGCAAATCCAGCTCTGCCACTTCTCAAGATCCAGCCTCGCAGCAAGGGGGACCAGTGCTGAGCTGGGATGGCGCCATCCCTGGCTGAGCACAGGATGGGGCCATCTGGTGGATGGATGATTTAACTGGAGTCTTTCCACATGGAAGGAGCAGAGACTCACCTTGCCTGGAGTCTGGGTATGGCCTGCCGTTCTTGCCTTCAGAGCCTCAGCCAGTGTTGGATACAATACACCATTTCAGGATCCTGTGTGACAGAGCATTGGACCGGGCACTCGCTTTACAGCACAGGTGGCACTGCAGTGGACAAGGGCTAATGGGACCCACGGTCCTGTCACATCCCAGTGACAGAGCACTGGAAACCACAGCAGAATTGCCATCTCGAGAGGATGCTCGGAGAGGGTAGGGTGCTGTCCCCCACAACACAATACACACCCCAGCCAATGGCCACTGTGTGGTACTGTGTCCCAAGTCAGTAGAGACCACGTGTCCAGGGCTCGGGTGCAGAAGCAGGAGTGGCATTGCTCACCCTCATGCTCAGGGTCCGCCAGGGAGTCTGTGCTCCCCGAACTCTGTGCATCTGGAGGTCCTGGAGCCTGGAGAAGGAATGCTCTCACCAGGACATATGGCAGGATTCCCTTTCCATGTTCAGCAACAGGTGCTATCCAGTCACTCCCAGCTCCTGTGTCTCGAGACCAGCAGGGAAGGAGAGGAGTCTTATCTGCATAGGTAACGGCCCCTGTGCTGCCACACACTGGGGCGGGGAGGCTGTATTTAGCACCTAGTGGTCCACTGGGACAACTCGTGGTTCCACCCTGCCTGATTCTGATGACAAACAGGTGGAGGTAGGAGCCACAGCGTGAGAAAGGCATGAAGATTCCTGGGGCTGAGAGTCTGGGCCACCTGCGAGTCAACCCCCAGGGCAGCACAGGTGGTGGAAAGATGGAGAAGAATCTAGAATGGTGGTGAAGGAGGGAGATGATGGGTACCCATGGTCCTGAGCCTGGCTGTAGCACCAGGGACTGTGTTCACCCCTTTAAACTTCCTCTTATAAGTTCTCCCAGGACAAGAGACCAGGCAGAATCCCGGGGCAGCTGTTCCCTGCTAGGGTGGGATTGTTGGATGAGACAGGTGGGCCCGAGCTGCAGGAGGCTGGGCTGCAGAGCACCTACAGTGCTGCCCATCTCCCCTCAGGACTGGGGCCTCAGTCCCCAGTGTTCAGGAGTGTTGCCTGCTGAGGGCACCCAGCTGAGACCCCCCCCAGGAATGGCTCTCAGCTGCCGAAAGGAGCTGCCCTGCCCACAGCCATACCTCCTCTTCCGCAGGGCCACCTGCATTCCATGGCTGGTCCGTGTGGTGGTCCAAAGGCCTGGGATCCCTGGTCTCAATTTGGGACAGCCCTGAGGGGCCATCCCAGCTCCAGAGCCACCTGTGGGAGCAGCCACAAGCCCCCATTGTAATCACATCACATTCAGCATCCCCCTCTGCCCAGCCTGCCTCCCTCACCCCTTCCAGGTGATGTTCCCAGGTTCCTGCCCCATAAACCCACCACACAAAATTCTCCATCTCGGAGACCAGTTCCGGGCACTTGCACGTGAGACAGCAATCCTTGGGCATCCTCGGTGTCCCTGTGTTCCAACACAACAACTGCTTACTTCTGAATTTTCTTTCAGCCTTGCTCAGAAAAATATCATTTTTCTTCTGGTATTTCTTTAACATGTCTCTCATGCTTACTTATTTTCCTATTAATGAAGAGGAGCAGGCTGCAGGTTCATTAGAAATTCATGAGCCCATGTTTCTATTATTTATTTTTATAGTTGACTTCTATTTATAACAAGGAATGCTGATTTTCCATTTACACTTGCGATATAAAGATTCTGTTTAAAATACGTTTAAGTAAAACAGAGTGAGTTGGTTTAAAGAAAAAACCCTAAATGACAGCTATGGCGGGTGACACCAAGGGAGTTACCGAAGGGTGGTGACATGAGAAACACCTGTCTAGCGTCAAGGGGACTCCCACCCTGCAAGGACCGGCCCCAAGACACCATTCCTCGTGAAGGCCCCGGGCCCTGCGTTGAGCAGAGACACTTGTTGCTTCCCATGAAACATGTCCCGCTGTGTGGAATGATCACCTCCGAGTCTGATTCTGCAGCTGGCACCAGGGCCTGGCGTGCCGGGTCTCTCACTCGCTCTTGTAGCCCCTGCACCCAGCATGGATCAAGACACAGGTCGCTGTGGTAGGCGGGGTTCTAGAATGGCCTCCAGAGTCCTGCCCTCGGCATGCATGCTCTCGGAAGTCCCACCCTGAGTGGACCTGAGACTTTGAATATAATGCCTGCTACTCCTGGGATTAGCTGACGTTATATGGCAAAGGTGATGGGATTTTGCATAGTAGTGAAGGGCCCAAATCAGTTGATTTTGGGTTAATCTAATGGGGGATTGTCCTGGGTGGGCCTTACCTAATCTGGTGAAAGCCCTTAAAAGAAGGCCCTGGCCCTTCATGAAGACAGGGCGTTTCCCGCTGCCGTGTCCTGATGGAGGGCCGTGAGGAGGCCACGTGGCAGGAAACCCCAGGACGCCTAGGAGCTGGGAGTGGCCTGCTGACAGCCTGCAAGGAAAGCAGGGCCCTTGTCCTACAACCAGAAAGGCTCGCATCCTGGC
Organism: Cheirogaleus major; assembly: GCA_963574435.1. NCBI lineage: Eukaryota > Metazoa > Chordata > Mammalia > Primates > Cheirogaleidae > Cheirogaleus > Cheirogaleus major. The sequence goes on from CAUYPO010112238.1 coordinate 44,502, forward strand.
CGACACCCGACGCGCCCTGCGGTCGGCAGACCCGAGGACCCGGCTACTCCACATGCAGACTCCGGACCCCTGGCAGCTTTGAGATGAAACGTGTGTGTTGTTTTGTGCCACTCAGTTACTGGAAGCTTGTTACGCAGCAATAGGAAACTCACCCTGAGGCTGGCAGATGTGGGCTGACGGAGTGAACATGCTGACTGTGAGTCTACACCTCCTGACTTCTGCGTGTCCCGGGCTGCGTGGGGCGATTTCCACCAGGGGGAGGTGTGGGAAGGGAAGGGTAGGCGTCTGCAGCAGCCCTGGCACGGCCCCTCCCCTGGTACAGTGCAGATGAGGACCAGGCCGCTCGTGGCCCTGTGACTGAGGAAGGGGACCTGTCCGGGGATTCTCTGAGCCTGGCCTCCTCAGCCACACTGTCGGGCTGGCCAGCATGCCCACTCCATGCCCTGGAAGGCAGTCGATCTCACCTCTCATTTCTGACTCTGCCTGCCCTGAGATCTGAGTGGCAGCGGGAGTCACCTGTCACTCCTCGCCCTGCCTTCTGGCTCTGGGACAGAGCCGCCCTCCTCACTGCCCCAGCCACCCTTCCCCTTTGACCTCTCTGCCTTGGGTGCTCTCTGTGGCCCAGCCCCACCACCCCAGGCTCCCCTCACCCCACCCTCCACACCAGGGGTCCTCAAACATTTTAAACAGGGGGCCACTTCACTGTCCCTCAGACCCTTGGAGGGCCGGACTATAGTTTTTAAAAAAACTATGAACAAATTCCTACGTGCACTGCACATATCTTATTTTGAAGTAAAAAAACAAAACAGGAACAAATACAATATTTAAAATGAAGAACAAGTAAAGTTAAATCAACAAACTTACCAGTGTTTCAACGGGAACTGTGGGCCTGCTTTTGCTAATGAGATGGTCAACGTCCGGTTCCATATTTGTCAC
>CAUYPO010112241.1:0-12752 GCA_963574435.1 Cheirogaleus major
GTTACTGCTCATTTGGCTTGTTTCTTCAGGTGACAGAGAGAATCTGATACAGTCAAAATTTAATTCTAAGAGTAAAAGGAAAAGAAAGAAGGTCCTTGATTACTATAGTAAAAATTATTTTTCATTTCAAAATCAGAAATAGCCCCTAATGCTATTGCACAGAGATGAAATTTTGGACACTACCTGTTTGATATAGAAATGGTCTTACTAGGCCGGGTGTGGTGGATCACGTCTGTAATCCTAGCACTTTGGGAGGCCGAGGCGGGAGGATTGCTTGAGCTCAGGAGTTCAAGACCAGCCTGAGCAAGAGTGAGACCCCGTCTCTACTAAAAATAGAAAGAAATTAGCCAAACAACTAAAAATAGAAAAAATTAGCGGGGCACGGTGACTCGTGCCTGTAGTCCCAGCTACTTGGGAAGCTGAGGCAGGAGGATCGCTTGAGCCCAGGAGTTTGAGGTTGCTGTGAGCTAGGCTGATGCCAAGGCACTCTAGCCCAGGCAAGAGAGTGAGACTCTGTCTCAAAAAAAAAAAAAAAAAAAGAAATAGTCTTATTAGTACATACATTGCAGTAAGACAAAGTTTTACAGTAGGATTTTCATTTTGCTTACTAAAGGATGTGTGAAACTGCACTTATAGTCTTTGTATGGGAAAGGATAGCCTAGGTCATTATTTTATATTAGTTTGCTAGGGCTGCCATAACAAAATGCCACAGACTGGGTGGCTTAAATAGTCTCACAGTTCTAGAGGTGAGAAGTCCAAGATCAAGGTGCTGGCGGGGTTGGTTCCTTCTGAGGGCTGTTAGGGAGAATCTGTTCCACAACCTTCTCCTAGCTTTCGGTGGTTTGCTGCAGTCTTTGGCATTCCTTTGTTTCTTCTGCGTCACCTGATCTCTGCCTTTATCTTCACATGGTGTTCTCTGTGTACATGTCTATATCCAGATTTCCCATTTTATGAGGGCATTAGTCATACTGGATAAGGGTCCACCCTACTATCTTACCTAATTACATCTGCAATGACCCAGTTTCCAAATAAGATCACATTCTAAGGTACTGGGGGTTAGGACTTCAACATGAATTTGGAGGGACACAATTTAATCCGTAATAGTCACCATCTCCCTTCCGTCAAGTCTTGGGGGTGCTCAGCTTGCTTAGCAAATAGGTGCCAACCATTAAAAGCTAAGTCAGCTGTTTCTGGAAGCAGCTGATCTATGATCATTTGCAGCAGGACTTAGTAAGTACTCATGAGGAAGTATGGGATTTTGTTGGCTCGATGTGCAACCCTGGGGAATCTTAGCTCAAACCATCTTTTTTCAGTCAGTCCTTCCCCTTAATTGGTAGGTTACAGAGAAATCATCTTTGCAATGTCTCTTGTATCATTGTCTCTTGTATCACTCAGACAGTGAGACATCAGCGTGCAGGGCCCAGGCCCCAACTTGGAGGCAGGCTGGTCTGGTGGTCACATGTGCTAGCACTGGAGTCAGACCCACTGGGGTAGATCCCAGCTCCACCACTGTCTGGTTGTGTGATCTGGGGCCGGCTTCTTAACCTCGTTGGGCCTTAGTTCCCTTATCTGTGAAATGGGATGGCAAGAGTGCCTTGGGGAGCTGTGAGAAGTAAGTGAGATAATGCAAGTTAAGTTGAGCAGGGTTGGTACATGGCAAGCCTTCAACAACGTTAGCTACTGTTAATAATTCGGGTGGGGCTCTGTAATGCTCACTCCCCATGTTACTCCCGTCCATTCTGTTGCCACCTGCAGGTTTCCAAAGCACACCCTAGTTCATCTATCCACTTCTGTGTGGGGAACCTCCACTAGCTCCCCATTACCTGCCAATTCAATATTTTGTCATTCAAGGCCCCCCATGTGGCCAGTGTGACCCAGCCCCAGAGGCTCAGAGGCTGCTGAGATCACAGCCTACTGATCCTCTGCCTGCAGCCTACTTTCCAGCTAAAAACTTTCTTCGTCCCTTTTCCCCAAACAACCCTGTGCTTTCCTGCCTCTTCCCCTGTTACATTAGCCCGGAATGCCTTCTTTTTGTTCTTCCCAAGTCTTGTACTGTTTCTCAGACTCAGCTCAACTATCACCTCATCTCCAAAACATTTCCTCTTCTCTCCTTTGAGCACTGTTGCACTCTGTGACATTTCCTCTATAGGACTTGGCATCCTCTACTTTGAACTGCAGTGTCTTGAGTGTGGAAACTGGGTCTTAGATTTAACTTGCAGTAGCACCTAGGGACAGGGTCAGGAGCAGAGGGCAGTCCAGCCAGTGTCTGTCTGCTGAGGACTTATTCCTCACTTTCTATTGGCTTTGCAGAACTTCCAGGGATACCGTGAGCGTGCATGTGTCTTGGGTCCTTCAAGGCCAGAGGCCCAACTAGAAAGTAGGTCACATCTGAAATCCTGAGGGGCCATCTGACTGTTTGATGCCAGCTATTTAGTGGGTGGGGGCAGTGGAAAGCAGACTTTCAGGTTGGCATTATAATCAATCAGGCGGTGAAACCTGGGGTTGCCTAAAGTTATACAGTAAGTTAGTGACCTTGCCCAGAATAGAACATGTCACTGTTCTTAAGCACTGAGTAAACTGCACCTCCCGCCCACTACAAAACTTCATATGTAAAACCAGAAGCCTCTCCCATTCACGGCAGCCTTGTGGTAGGAATAGTTTATTCTCAAAATCTAGTTGTTAAGGATCTATGTAAATATCCAACTACATTTCTGGGCAGCTGAAGCTTGCTGAGGCCGAGGTACTGCTTGGGTTGTTTTTGGTCGAGATGCAGGTGGCAGTCGGCAAAGTGTGCATGTGACACAGAGGCAAGACATGACCTTTTGAAGTTGAGCAGAACTGGGTTCCCATCTCTATCAGTTAAGGTTCTCCAGAAAAACAGAAAGAGTAGAATATAAATAAATAAATACGTATACACAAATTTATTTCAAGGAAGTAGCTGATGTGATTGTGGAAGTTGACAAGTCTAAATGCTGTAGGTCACGTAGAAACCCTGGAAACTCAGCAGGAGCTGGGATGCTACAGGCTTGAGGCAAAGTTTCTTCTTTTTCAGGGAATCCTCAGTTTTGCTCTTAAAGCTCTTCCACTGATTGGGTGAGGCCCACCCAGATTATTGAAGATAATCTCCTTTAGTTAAAGATAGCTGGTTGACTACAGATGCTTACCACATCTACAGAATACCTTCTGAGCAACACCTAGGCTCATGTTTAACTGAATAACTGCATACTATAGCCTAGCTCCTTGACATATGAAACTCACACCATCCAACTCTTCCTGGGCAACCTCTGTGAACCTTGGTTTCCAAATTGGCAAAAGCAAAAAATTAACATCTTCTTGGCAAGTTCTTGTGAGGATTAAATGGCACTGTATGTTAAAGGGCTGGTACAATTCCTGGTGTATTAACAAATGTTCAACAGATGATTTGCTTTTGCTCCTGAGCTCCAGGTCCAACCTCCAGGACACCCTTGTCTTCTAGAGGAAATTACCAAAGACTGAGATTCACTTCAACATGAAAGGAACGCTTCCCTCCCCAAGGCGGGAGAACATACTGTCAACAAAAAAGAACCCAAACTCTGTAGAATAATTTAAGAGGTTTATTTGGAGCCGAATATGTGTTACCATGGCCTGGAGAGCCACGCCCAAGAAGCCTTGAGCAAGTGGTCTCTCCGTGGTTGGCAGTTTAGTTTTATACATTTCAGGGAGACAGGAATTACACATACAGTCATAAATCAATACATAGAAGGCCTACATTGGCTTGGCCTGAAAAGGCAGGACATCTGGAAGCAGAGGATTATAGGTTATAGGTGGGTTTAAAGATTCTTTGATTTGCAATTGGTTAAAGAAATGAAACTTTGTCTAAAGTTTTAGAATGTTTTGAGATAAGGAAGTTTCTGCTAAACACAGACTGTGGCACTGGACATATACCCACACTCAAGTGATCTGTTAAGTAAATTGATGACCTGCAGGTGTGGTTTAACTTTTGTGTTTAGATGGCCTTAGGCTTGTTAATGATTTTGTATCTTGTTACAAAGAATAACTCCAAAAGACAGGGCATAACCAGGTGTGTCTGACCTCCCTTCTTCTCGTGGCTGGCAACTCAGCTTTAGGGTGTTTTGGAGGGTCCCCTTGGCCAAAGGGGGGTCCTTTCAGTCAGCTGGACGGGGCCTTAAGATTTTATTTGAGTTCATAATACTGGACATGGTTGAACAAACTGGGGCTGTTCCATGCTGAGACATCAGACTAAGGAAGGAACATAATCACTAACTTCAAATACTTGAAGGGCTGTTATGTGAAGGAGGCAGAACCCCAAAGGCAAACTGAAACTCAGCTGCAGGAAGACCTTCTTAGCCTTTTTTTCCAATATTTTCCTTTTGCCTTCCTTTAAAGTTTCTCTCTCAGACTAGTCTAGTGACTGCATCAGAGTCCCCTGGGGTGCTTGATAAAATGTAGATTGCTGGCCCCCCCCCCCAGACTTGCAGAATCAAAACCTGTGGAGTTTTCCAGACCCCCAGGTGGTTCTTAAGGCTGCCCCAGCTTGAGGATCTCTGCCTTAGCTTTCCTCCTCCCCCGACCAACACCCCCTGCACCGGCTCCTCAGTGTCCAGCAACACCGAAATGGAGGAAGGGCCTGGCTGAAAGCCCTATCATAAATTTAAGGCCCAGAATATCTAAAGGACTGGACCAAAGTCACATGCTTGGGTAGCAGGGCCAGAGCTAGTGCTGATTTACCAGGTGTTTTAAAGTGGAAGCCCAGATTTCTCCAGCTCCTTTTATTATTTCCTCACGTATCCTAAAGAACATCTCTCTGGATGGGGGTGGTAGGTAGGTCAAGGGATGGGGAACCAGCTTGCAAAAAAAAAAAAAAAAAAAACCCTAAAAACTAATAATGAATGCAGAACTAGTTTGTACGTAAATGCAGTTTAAAATTCATGCTTAAGTTCTAGAACTGGCAAACAAAGCTAAGGAAGGTAAAAATACCAGAACAGGAGAGAACTTTCTGAAATGTTCCATATCATGGTTGGGGATTGAGTTACATGGGTGCCTCCATTTATCAAATTGTACATCTTAGGTTTCTGCATTTCTGTGTGTGTGAGTCCTACCTCAAACCTACGAAAGAATAAATGAGTGGGGAGGGGTGGAGGTATTGATAAAAGAATGTTGGTCATTGTTGAAACTGGGTAATGGGTACTTGGAGAGTTCACTGTATTATTCAGTGTTCTGTTTGTAATACATTTGAAATTTTTCTTAGTAAGGAAAATGCCAAAATATCATGTCTTTTGAGGACCAGTTGGCCTATCCTGCCCGCTGGGGTCATCTAGCATTGAATGAAAGAATCATAGATGAATCTGTACTGTTCTCCCCCTTCTCGCTCCCCACCCAGGCCCTCAGGCTGTCCAGGGGCCACTTGCATGAGAAGCATCTCCATTTGAATCCAGAGTCTGTGGGTTGGAGCTTATGTCCTGTGTCATAGGTGGCGTGGCTTCTGTTTGGAAACACTGGTTCTTTTTACACCTGCCCTCTCTCCTGGTGGGGAGTCACATTGAATATAGGCCTCTTTTATCTTAACTTCAGCCACCTGGAGGATGTCTGCCAATTTTTTTAGCTGTGTCCCTGCCTCCTCCAGGGGCCTTCAGAAGTGAGTTTAGCCTAAATCACATTTTGTCATGGAAAATGCCAAGCACACATTACAGGTGGAGAGAATGGAGAGTAGGATAATGAGCCCCTATCCCTATCAGGTAGCTTCAGCAGTTACCAGCTCATGGCCAGTCATGTATCATCTGTGATGCCTCCACCCCCTGTTTATTTTGAAACAAGTCTCAGACATCATTTCTTGTGATTCTTGTGCCAGCTCTTTGCAGGGACTTAGCAAGGGGGAGAGAGAAGCCCAGTATTGTTCCTTTCTTACTCTCCCCACACCTTCATTGACTCAGAAAACCTTCTATAAATATTTCACTATATATCCTCAAATCATAAAGACTCTTCTAAATATAACCACAGTACCATTAACACACCTAAAAGAAATTAACAAGAATTCTTTAATGTCATATGTCCAGTGAATGTTCACGTTTCCCCTATTTATCTCATGAATAACTTTTCATGGTTGATTTTGAATCAAGATCCAAACAAGATCTATACCTTACATTTCATCCAGCTGTTTTTGCATGATAAAGTAGTATTCAAGCAAACAGTAGCTTCATTTGATTTGTATGAGTCAGCTCCTGCCACCCCTGCTTTTGTAACCTGTGTGATACAACGTGGAGCCAGTGTAAGGGGTGGCGGTAGCAGGAATTCACCCTGTGTGGCTCAGATGAAGAGATTTAAAAGAATGGCTTCTTACAGCCGTGTGGACAGGGGCAGACAGGGACACTGAGATGCCTGGAGACCTCCAGTGGGAAGGGGTGGGAGGGGCCTCAGGGCCCTGGAGGAGGGGCTGTTGTCATGGAGCTTGGGGTGAAATGCCTTAACCTGTCCTTTGTCCACTCCCTGTGGGCTCCAGCCTCCCACTGGTGATCCCAGCTGGATGCCAGCCAGTACCGGAGTTTGCAAGGGTCTTCTTCTGGGGGCCATATATGAATCTGGAAAGGCAAACAAGGACCAGTACAGTGGCTAAGAGTTGGCTGTTTAATACAAATGCTTGTGGCCAAATCCTGGTTCTGTCACTTACTAGCTGTGTGACTTAAGGCAAGTTGCTTGACCTATCTTTGCCTCGGGTTCCTCCTCTGTAAGGGTAGATAGTAACAGTATCTACCTTATACAAGGATGCTGAGCAACTTGAAATGAGACAATGTACATGGTGGCTGGCTCACAGCAAGTACGCAATAAATGTGAGCTAGAATAATTGTGAACTACTATCAGAAACCACCCAGGTCACTCTTTCTCTGGCTCCTTGTTTCTCTAGCCCTGATGACTCCAGCTTGCCTCCAGCCTAGAGATAGGCCACAGAATTCCTCACCACTCTCCCTCTGATGTCATCCTTCCTGAAGGCACCACACTGTTCTTTGTCTTTGAAGGTTCATCCAACTCTGAGGTCAAAGCAGGTCCCAGTCCCTCCTCCTCCAGATGAATAAATGAAAGGCTCATCAATGCCAGTTGAGACTATTCACAAAGGGTGTTTTCAAGGGCAAATTCTTCCATCTCATTATTTAGGTCCCAATACAGTATAAGCAATACGTGTTGCCACTTGACAGGGACTTCTGAAACATTTGCAAGGAAAAGAGAAAAGTCCAGCTTTGCTCCTTTTCCCTTTCCTACTACTTTTACTGATTCAGCAAACCTTCATGCAAAACTCTACTCTGCGTCTTTCCTGGGTGGCAAAGGTGAATGGCGAGAGGGCAGGTATCCTAAGATAAACAGCCCACTAGGAAAGAAAAGACCCAAATACGTGTTATTTTATATAGAATGGAAGAAGTGCCATAAGAGAAAACCTAGAAGCCATGAGATTTTAGAGACAAGAGAACCCAGTTTTGGCTAAAAGGCCCAAACTGAGAAGGTTCTGGATCCTTGCAAAGGATGGATGGGTCATTTTCGAGCAGGTGCCAGTTCTGTGCAAGTCACGGGGTATTTAGTTGGGACTAAGGTCCCCAGCTCACAAGTTTACGATGGCTTCCTATGGCAAGCCTGGAACCTTTTTTTTTTAATTGGATCCCAACTCCACAAGGGTAAAAATCATCTGCACGCAAATAAAAAGTGGCTTAATGATGGGTTTAACTTACCTGTTCTTTAAATTAAGAGGATGAGCCATAAACCTCCAGTATATACAATGTACTTGTAAAACACGTACTCTGTATCTCAGCTCCATGTCACTGAGTTGAGAAAAACAGCAAAAAAAAAAAAAAAAGAGCAGAGATAGTAATTACTGGCTACCAGGGCTGGCTGGGATAGCTTTCTCTTGAAATTCAAATTGAGTTGTCAGCAGTTAATTGTTATTTGTTGCTCTTCAGAATCAAAAAGCAGAAGAAAGTAGTAATTAATGTTTATATAGCATGTTGGAATGTATGAAGGGGCTTTTTTTCCAACTAATTCTTTAAAATATGAATTAGATAATATTAAATATTATCCTCTCATTTCACAGATGGGGAAACTGAAGGTCAGAGAGATTAGGCATCTGGCCCTAGGTCACACAGTTGCTCAGGTAGGATAGGCCTTTCTACTGGGCTGTTTTGTACCTGAGCCCTTCTAGCCACTGGCTATTTTGGGCTTTTGCAGACTGGGCAAATTATATTTCAGATGCCATAGTCCTTTTTCACTTTGTAAATATAAATATTATAATAGTGAATCCTCCACCCCTCCCTGCCTTGAGACTCTGGTCTCTCCTCTCTCCCCATCAAGATAGAATAATTGTTGTCAGAAGTTGAGTTCTGTGGGAAGCGGACTCTGAGACTGTGTTTAGCGTGCAGCAGGTTTATTAGGAAGAGCCCTTGGGATCAACAACTGGAAGGGAGGACAAGGAACAGGATCAGACGGAGGAAGTGGAGTTGTGGCACAGGCTAACAAAGCCAGGCGCTTTGGGGCTGATGTGGTGTGTCAGGATGGTCCCACCTTGGGCCAAGATGGCCTGGCTGCTCGAGCCTCGCCTGACCAGTCACGCAGTGTGGGCGCCCTGGGAAGGGTGTGACCTTAGGTGAGGCTGGCTGCCCACACGTCCCCAGGAGTTGCCACAAGTCCTTTGGAGGGGATCCAGGCTGCACATGTCCGCATGCATTGTGCTAACCTGGGGGAGAGTCTTCCCCGCATTCAGCCCTTCCTGTAACATGTGTTCCTGTTAGCTTCATAACAGGCTCTCAGTAAAGGCGAGTTGAATGAATACATGAAGGGCGGTCTAAGAAGATAATTATTAAATACATAAGGCGGAGCAAGGGACAGTATTTTTCTTCCCCGGGTCTGTGGAAGTCAGGCAACACGTGTCCATCTGCCATCGAGATTCTGGAGCGTTACGCGGTACCCTCTCGCCACGGGGGCCTCAGCAATAGGGTGACCATACAGGACAGTCCTGGTTTGTGCTTGTTGCCCAGCTTTCTTGTTAATATCACCCTCTTACCCTCTCAAAAGTCTCCTGGTTTGGTGATAAATTATGTGGCCACATACTCATAGAACCTGGCGTGTCAGAGCTGGAAAAGGCCCTCTCAGGCAACCAGGTTTTCAGCCCTGAAGTGACTGGGCCCAGGCTCGCCGTCTGCCTCTCCTGCCCCTCTCTGTCTGGTGGGAGACCAAGAGGAGTGCCTGCTCTGGCCACCTTTTCCTCCCTTGGGCTCCCTCAGCTCCTCATCTTTAAGAGCACTCAGGCACCCACTCACAGTAAGGGTCTTCCCTTCTCAGTCCAGAGCTCTGCCCCAACTACGTCACGCTCACCACTCGCTTCATAGGTACATTGACGCCTGTGAGATTGTCGCTGCTGATGAGCTCGCTGGCTTTTAAACCTTTTAATTAGCAAATATTAAGAAAGAAACAGGCAGGGCGTGGTGGCTCACGCCTGTAATCCTAGCACCCTGGGAGGCCGAGGAGGGTGGATTGTTTGAGCTCAGGAGTTTGAGACCCCGTCTCTACTAAAAATAGAAAGAAATTAGCCAGACAACTAAAAAATATATAAAGAAGAAATTAGCCGGGCATGGTGGCGCATGCCTGTAGTCCCAGCTACTTGGGAGGCTGAGGCAGAAGGATCGCTTGAGCCCAGGAGTTTGAGGCTGCTGTGAGCTAGGATGATGTCATGGCACTCTAGCCTGGGCAACAGAGCTGAGACTCTGTCTCAAAAAAACAGAAAGAAAGAAACAAACCCAGGGTAGGTGGAGTGTGAGGAACTGGGTATGCCCAAATATGGCAATATAAGTTGGAACAGACTTTTTGGAGGGCTGTTGGTTTTGTGATCCCATGAAGTTGAAAAAGTTGTCAGAATAGTTTCTTAAAAAAAATAGACAACTGATCCAGACAGAATTCAAGGGGAATGCTTTCAAACTTTATAAGAATAAGCAATTATGATGTGAAAGCTTTCCAATCAAAACCAACATGACAGTGATACCAAGATCTAAAAAAAAGAAAGAAAGAAAGAAAGAAAAAGAAGAGAAAGCATCAAAGAAAAACACATATCACTCATAGGAATATTCATATATCCATGTAAAATATTAAATATAATAGGAAGGCATACAAAGAATATAGATGCCAAGAGCATTTTTTTTTTTTAGTTATGCATTGCTGCATAACAAATTGTCCCAAAACTTAATGGCTCCATACAAACATTTATTATCCCATAGTATCTGTGAGTGAGAAGTTCTGGAGCAGCTTAGCTGAGTGGTTCTCGTTCATGGTCTAATGAGGTTGTAATCAAGATGTTGGTTGGGTTGCAGTCATCTGAAGGCTTGACTGGGGCTAGAGGATTCACTTCCAAGATGGGTCAGTCATATGGCTCTTGGCAGGAGGCTTCAGCTCCTGGCCACGTGCCCTCTCCACAGGGCTGCTTGAATGTCCTTACAACATGGGAGCTGGCCCTTACCAGAACAAGTAACCAGAGAGGAGGAAGGAGGAAGCCACAATGCTCAGCTATCACTTTCACCAGATAGAAAGCAATTCACTAAGAAGAAGCAATAAGAAGCAATTCACTAAGTCCAGCCTCCCCTCAAGAAGAGGGGAATTAGCTCTACCTCTTGAAGACAAGAGCATCACATAATTTGTGGCATTTTAAAACCAACTTAGTATTCAATATCTGTTCCTGCTTTTTAAAGATACTCTTCAAAAATAAGAATAGATGGATCTTCCTACTACCAAATCCTCAAATATACTATTGTATCCACCTTCTACTCCTTATCTTGAAATAAGGGCTTTATTTTTCCTTTCAAAAATCAGTCCTGCCATTTGTACTTTGGAGCCGTCGTCCTCTTTTGCTTTCTGAAGGACCATGCTTTTACAATTATTTTGTCCTCAATTATTTCCTTACAAACATGTCCTAGTATTTTTCATCTTCAAGACAAAACAAAAAAATCACTGATCCTTTTTTCCTCTCACTTTCATGACAATTCTTGGAAGAATTGTCTGTACAGATTCTGATTTGCCAACTCCCATTTACTCTTCAACATAGTATCATTTGGCTTCTACCCTAAGTTGATTTTTGAAGGCCACCAACAGCTTTCTTATTGCCAAATCCAATGGATACTTTTCTGCCCTTACCTTGTGTAAGTTCCAAGCACCATTTCAACACAACCAACCACTCCCTTCTTGAAACGATTCCAGGACACTGCTGTCCCTTTGTTTCCCCCGGACCTCACCGCCTGTTCTCAGTCTGCTTTGTTGGCTTCTCTGTCTGACTTCATGTTGCAGTTCCTCGGGGCTCATTGCTAAGCCCCCTTCTTGCGCTATACACTACTGCTGGGAATCTCATTAGTTCCCGTGATTTTATATATATAAATGCGTTTCTAGTCTACACCTCTGGTTCAGACCTTTACTTGAAATTCCAGATTCTAATCTCACCGTGATAATTGATACTTCTACTTGACTTTTCACTCAAATTTAACATATCCAAAATAGAAAAATTCTTTGTTTCCCTTTTAAACCATTCTCCCTACAGCTGTCCATCAGGTTATTAAAGTCAGAAATCTAGGAGTTCAATCTTAATTCTTCCCTTTCCTTTATTCCCCCATTTCTTGCTTATCAACAAGCCTTGACTACTCTTTTTCTAAAATATATCATGACTTCCTCCACTTCTCTCAGTATCTATTACCACCACCTTTTCCTAGACTACGTTCTACTCTCACGTGGCTATCTCTTTCTCTTTCACTAACCATAACTTGCGGTTATTTTTTAGTTCACTTGTATTCGTGGTTTCCTCTCCCTTTAGAATGAAAGATCCGAAGGGTCTGAATGTATTTTTCACTACTGTATCCCCAGCATTTAGTGTCGTATTTGGCATTCAGTTTAAAAGTGACTGACTCTATCTTACATAAAAGTCCGCATGTCATCTTTATTTGTGAAACATTAAAAACATTCCCATTAATTTTATGAGCAAGAAATGTCAGGTTTCACCATAATAATTTAACATTATTCAAGAAGCATAACCAAAGCAATTAGACAAGAAAATGAAATATGAAATTTAAATGTTGGAAAGGAAGAGTTAAAAATAATTATTAAAGTAATTTATATGTCTATACACTTTGGGGGAAAAATATGGATTAACAGAAAATTTAATGTAAAAACTGTTCTGGGCCAATCCTTTGCTGTTGCCTTGACCAAAGTGATTTTGCTATGCAGAGATTTTTAGGTTAACTTTTTAGTTAAATATAATTTCAAACATTAAAAAATTTGCAAGCATAGTACATACATCCTTTACTCAGATTTACCTATTGTTTACATTTCACTCCATTTATCTGTATTAATAACTATGTCTCTCCATATACATAATGTAATTCTTTTTGTTTTGAAACATTTAAGTGAGTTGAAGTTATTGCATCCCCCAATAGCCAGACGCTTTAGTGTATATTCCGTAAGAATAAAGATTTTCTTTTCTGCCGGGCGTGGTGGCTCACGCCTGTAATCCTAGCACTCTGGGAGGCCGAGGCGGCCGGATTGCTCAAGGTCAGGAGTTCGAAACCAGCCTGAGCGAGACCCCGTCTCTACTAAAAATAGAAAGAAATTAATTGACCAACTAAAAATATATACAGAAAAAATTAGCCGGGCATGGTGGCGCGTGCCTGTAGTCCCAGCTACTCAGGAGGCTGAGGCAGTAGGATTGCTTGAGCCCAGGAGATTGAGGTTGCTGTGAGCTAGGCTGA